>JAJIBD010024164.1:0-24276 GCA_021461705.1 Cryptotis parvus
AACCATAAAAAGTGTATCTCTAACTTTGGCTATCAGATAACAAAACAAACTTGATAAACAAATAAGCAGAAAATTCTCATAATCAAAATCATATCCTGAGACATTTTTCCTCAGTCAACTAACTGTATATGACAAAGCTTGTGCCAGATGGTACTGGATAAAGGACACACTCTGATTGATGTATCAGAAATCAATATTCAAGAACATACTCCTCATACATGGTCATTTAACGGTTGACAAAGGAAGCCGAGCATGAGATGGAATGATGACAGCCTCTTCAACATGTGGAATAACTGATAACCATATTTAAGGAATTAAAGCTGGATCTCACACTTTAAAGAAAAATCAGCTCTAAAAAATGTGGAGCCAGACAAGACACAACTCTATATAAAGTACACTGCGAACACTATAGAGTGTTACAGGCAGAACAACACGCAAGACTAAACCTCACAGGAGTCTTCTCAGTACAATGACATTAGCAAAGGCCCGGGACCACAAAACAAAAAGTTTGTATGGAAAAAAAGAACAGGATAAAACTAAAAGATAGTTGAGTGAAAAAAAATATTCAAGATCAACACTCAACATCCCACACTCAATATACCAGAGATGATTAAAGATAGATCTACCCAAAAAGATCAAACAAAATCTAAAAATTTCCATCATAAAATGGGGAGAGAAAATGAATAGATAACTTTTCAGACAACACTAACAGATGTCCAACAGGCACATGAAGAAAATGTTCATTTGGTTTCTTGTTATTAGGAAAATCTCACAATATGGTGCAATAGAGATAACATTGTACATAAATAAGAATGTCACATATCAAAAAACTAGGAAACACAGTGGTTGATAGGGTGTGTATAAAATGAACTTTCCACCTAATGCTGATAGAAAAGTCGTTTGGCACAACACCTGTGGAGGGATGTAAGTAACCAGAACTGAGCTTTCATAAGGCCCAGCAAATCCACCTCTGTTTATTTATCCCCAGGACACAAAATCATTCACTAAGCAGCGACAGTACTTATGAATAACAACACATTATTCATTTCAAGTACTGCCAACACACCAGCTAAAATTGGAATAAAATCAGATAGCCCACAACAGAGGATTTAAAAGATGTGTATATATGCACACGTACATAGGTGTGTAAGGAATGATGTTCCATGCAATGGTGTGGAACTGGAACATATCGTGACAAATGAAGTGAAGCCAGAGAAGGATAAAAATAAGGATAAAGACAGGATGATATCATATATATGAAGTACTTAGAATAACTGGATAAGGGAAAACAAAGATTTAAACACTTTGATCCAGAGTCAAAGAAGGAGAAGGAAGGAAGAGTGTAGAGGACTGGGGAGAAGAGAAAGATTAAAGCAATATGAGCCAAGTGAGAATCGTTCAAGTATCAGTGTGGTATGAAGGAATTAGAGAGCTATGGAACTTTTCAGGAGCCTGTCACATAGACCAGGAAAAAAACCTCTCTGACTCTTTTTCCCTACTTTTTATAAACTTTTTTTTTCTAAAAGCAAACAAACAAACAAATAGAAAAGGATTGACAGACAAATATCCAAACCACGGAATTAGTAATGCTGGAAATCACGAGGCCCAAAGATAAAAAGAGAACATGTAGAGGTGTGGCCATTGAGCAAGGGGGTCAGAGCCTGGGAACATGAACTTGACATAGAACTCTCCCATGTCAAGGAAAGCTGACATAGATGCTGGGACCAGCAATAAATTGAATGCAGCTTTCACGAAATACAATACCATTATTGCCTTTAAATCAAAGAAGGTAGACTTGATGGTCAGACTTCTTCTGTCATTAAGCCCCCTGAACGAATGGTTTGAAGCTCTTTAGACTCCCAGAGTGAAGTAGATACCATATTTGGCTACAGTGGCATGTGACAGGGACAAATGGAAACGTTACTGGTGCCCACTTAAGCAAATCGATGAAAACAGGATGTCATGTGGTAAGTGATCACCAAGGTGATCGCGAAATTTTTTCCTGAAAAGCAAACTATAGTCAAAATAAATTTGGGAGTCATCATTCGTAGTGTCTCATTCCATGGAATAAGAGCAAAGTAATTCAAAGGAAACACAACAATACTTACAATTTAAAATTTCTTAAATTAGATAAATTCTAATTAGATTATGGACAGCCTTCTGGAGAAAAAGATTTCATCCTGAAGAATAGAAAGCATTTCTCTGGTATCAAAAGGGATTTTTTAAAAAATTTATTAAACACAAAGCACAATCTTAGAACTTATAAAAATTGTCAGGAAACAGTTTCAGAAAAAAACAAGTTGCTGAAGCTTCAAAAGAATAAAATAGAACAAGAACACTAATAAGAAATGAAATCAACTACCAGTCCTAGAGAGAATGTCACCGTGAAGATATATAATTTTATGCAGCACAGATCATAAAAAAGTCAGCCAAACTAAATGCATCAACGCAGGTCCGCACATTGCAGCTAAAAACCATCGCGCTTTGGGAAGCAATCTCATGTCTTATGCTGCCAGAAAGATAGGTAAAGAGGTGGAGTACATGTATAGCATGCTTGAGGCTCTGAGCTGGATTTCCAGCATCTGATGACCATCAAGAACAACCAACTATGGTGCTGGGATTGAACAGTGCATGATCTAGCAACAGTACTTCCCCAGTCCTGGAGCACTATTTTCAGGGGAGGGAATGGTTCGGGCCACAATCAGGCCAGGATCTGATGGCTTACTCCTGATTTTTAGCTCAAAGATCGCTCCTACTGAGCAAATCAAAAGACCATGGAGTGCAGAGATCAACACTAGATCAGCTTCATCAACTGCATTTGCTGCTATACTATCTCAGAATATGATTTTTAAATAAGTCCTATTGAAAAAAACAATTAAATGTAATTATTAGTAGTGAAAATTATTAAAATTAAACTGATCTTTGCTGCTAATTCACATCTTTGCAATCAGAATCAATAAATTGATTTTTATTCAGTGATCACTTTTGAAAGGCGGTTATAATTCACATACCTAGGAGACATACATGGATATTCAACCAGGCCAGATGATTTCATACTTCATTTAGTACCGTCAAATATAACATGACCATCAAGTGCTCTGGGGAGCAGGGCAGGCAGTACTGGGAATTGAACTCTGTGGCTCTAATAATATCTGCTAAATACAGGTTTCTATTCCTTTGAATCATCTCCCCAACTCAGCTTTCAGAGATTTAGATGCTAACAAACTTATTCATAAGTGGAAAAAAATAAAGGTATATATATTTTTTCATTCTTAAAGCTTTCTTACCTTACTTCTATCACATTCAAGTTTATACAAAATGAATTAGAAGGATAGAAAAATACCGGACATTAGAAATTGAAAATTTTATTGAACTGCTACTGTTGAAAAGAACAGAAGAAATTAACTCTGAAATACATCACAAACATCAAAAAGGACATTCATTAGAATTAGAAGCAGCTACACTAGTATGTGATGTGAGTTAAAATATGAAACATTCCAAATGTGAGATAAAAGAGATTCTAAAACCGCACTGGGTTCCCGACCCAGACTCTGACTTGTTTTTAAGAAAAATGACGAACTTTTAGAGATTATTCAAATCAACATTATGACATAAAAGAAGAACCCAAGCTAAAATTACTACTTAAATTGATGGATAGTGTATGTGTGTGAACATATAGATGTGTCAGCACATTTATATTTCACTAGTCTGATATTTCTATGTGCACACATAAATATACTAACATAGTTACATGTGCACAAAAATTATATAATGCTTATATATCATCAAACATTATTGTATGTATCGAATACTAAGGACTATTCTCACTACACTAACCTCCATAGTAACTGATACGCATTTATCAGTACATATGTATCAGTGTACACAAGTACACTAAACCATAGTAAATGATACATAGTGTACTTAGGAGAATAGTCTTTATTTCTGCTGAATAGGAAAAACAAAAAAAAAGGGAAAGACACAAAAACATATAAGAATATCTTATCTAGTATTTTTATTCTGAACTCCCTTTAGGGTCATAATTTCTTTTTTCATTTTTTATTTTTACAATTACAAAGATATACAATTAAAAAGTTCATTGTTTGGGTTTTGGTCACAGTGTTCCAGCACTCCATCCCGCCACTAGTGTCCATCTCCCACCACCTACGGATCCCTTTCCCCTCTCCCCCCCTCCCCAGCCCTCCTCCATGGCGGGTTATTTATTTCTTTCCCTTTCTCTCTCTCTCTCTTTTTCCTTCTAGGGGCATAATTTCATATGGCATTACTGCATCAACTTTCCCACAAGATCAACAGTATTTACGGGTACAAAGAGTAGAAAATGAGCTATCCGTGACTGACTTGGTCTCTGATTTTTTTTTAAATTGTAGCTTCCACCAGAGAGTTGTCTTCTGAAGTGAACTCCTTGGAAAATCATGTTAGGTAAGTATTATTTCCAGGCACATTTTTGGAAGAAAGCATATAGTGAGAACAAAGCAAAACTCAGAGAAAAGATAAAAGACTAATAACAAACTCCAATGCTGTTGGTGTCATGCCTCTGAGACATGTTTCGAAGCCCAGTTTCATTCCACCACTGAGCATAATTTATCCAATCCTTCCTCATCAAGAAAAGCCCTTGGATTCAGAATCAATATGTCTATTTCAAAAAACCTTATATTAAATGGGTCACTGGAAAAAATGTACTAAAATTCAAAATTAACTAATAAGTATGCTTTTTAGGTTGTGCTCAAACTATCATTCAATACTTCATTGAGAATTTTTCTTTGAACTCTCTTAATAGAAAAAGAAGGTAAAATGTTTTTTTAATTCTAAGAACAGCCATAAATCATATTTATTATAAAAATTAGACATATTTCTAATTTCTATATAGGAAGGATGTTAACAATACATTTTGTTACTCCCTTGTCAGACTCTCCCGAATCTGGCCACTTCTCAAATCTGAGTGGCCATACTGTTGTATGTGGTATATTTCAAAGACAATACACAATAGACATTATTGTAAAGGATTCTCCCCTATCTTGTAGTATTGATTTATATTAAGGTTTTCTAAAAAGATTTGGGAGCATGATTTATGGAAAGGAGAAATAAAATGAATAAACTATTTTATATCTGCCAGGGTTTCTGTGGATTAGGAACTAGCTTCGAAGAGAACCCAGAGAAATGAATATTTTTTGAAATTTAATGACAAATGATAATGACCAAAAGCTCTAGCTAGCTCAACAACTAAGCCCCCACTGTAGTTGGTGGACATTTTTTTCTATTTCTGTGTGGAACAAAGCTGAGCACCTTTTTTCTGCATTTTGGGTCACATCCCGGCACTGCTCAGGGTAACTACTGACTCTGTACTCAGGAATTACTCCTGGCGGTGCTCGGGGACAATATGGGATGCTGGGGATCGAACCTGGGTTGGCTGTATGCAAGGCAAACGCCCTACCCACTGTGCTATCACTCTAGCTCCAGAGCACTCATCATTGGATCAGTAATTAGAGTCAAAGTTTCAGCATTTTGCTAGAGGGAAAACCTTTAAAATGACAATATTCCCAAAGGAGGTGTTGTACACAGCTGATCTGGGTTCTATCCCCAGCTTCACATATGCCACTAAACCCCATAAGGAATGATTCAATCAGAGTCATAAATAAGCCCTGAGCACAGCTGGGTCTGCCCTGAACCTAAACCATCTCCCAGCAAAAAAAAAATAGGAGAATATGTAGACCTGAACTTGGAGCTCATTTCATCAATATCAAATAAATTTATATGGATATGATAAAAGCTTTGATTAAAAACACAAAAATAGATGCCGAAGTTTCTTAAGAGTATATTGAATCAATTCAGTTATAGTGAGTTAATAACAATGATTAAAATGCATTAAATTATTCATGCTGCATCCTTAAGATGAAAAATGTGTTTTCTGTAAATAGTCTTAATGAAGCATTGTGTGAATTCCATAATCATGTTTCTCACATTTTTCAAAAGATGCCTTAGCTGAGAAAAGTACTCTCATAAAATAGTTCATTAAATTTATTCCACCCATTATAGAAACATGATTTCATGACAAATTAAATTATAACTCTACCTTTTTCTTCATGAAATGAGTGATTCAGTGAATTCTGAATTCTTATACTGAACGTTAAGTTAACACTATAAACACATTACAGCAAAATAAAAGTGCATGCATGGTGAAATTCAAACATATGATCATATAAAGAATACAATTATTTGCATATTGTTGAGCATGTAGAAACCAACTTAAAGACTACTTCTTTAGGATTCCTGAAGGAGTATTCATCAATATCAACTTATTCTGTGAAGACTCTTTTTTGTGGTTGAAGAGATAATACAGCAAGTATAGTGCTTGCATTGCACTATGCCATCCTGGGATTAATCCTTGCCACCTTAGATGGTCATTTGGCCCCATCAGGATTGATCACTGAGTTCAGAGCCAGAAGTAAACCCTAGCACCACCACCAACTGTGGCCCCAAACAAAAAAAAAAAAAAGTAATTGTGATTAACAGGAAAAATTAATAGTCCATTTGAAGCCTTAAGAAGAATGGAAGGGAGATGAGTGATTGTAGAAAGTCTGTGCACAGGACAGTGCAAGTGCACGAAGGAGGCAGATTCTCAGCACCACGCAGTCCTCGCAAAACACGGGCAGGTGAACACCTGGAAGGCCACAGGAGGGTGTGGTGATCCTCAGTACCACAGGACCTAAAGACTATTTACTTTGGGTCAGTGCATTTAGCTGGCATGGTCAGCTGAGCTTCATTGCTCTGGATGTCAAAGAACTGAAACTAAGTAGTTGGCAGAGCTGAGTTCTTAATTTTGAAGACCTGATTTTTGATAAATCCTCTTATATGCTTATTCTTTAACCGTCAATAACGATAACTTCTATTTTTTCAAATGTTGATAACTAGTCACCCTAAACTATAAAATGTTGTCTTGCAGCTTCTAGAAGCCAAAACAACAGGCTTTCCCAACACTGCCACATTCTTTAAGAAGCCTGCAAGGGAAAATGACTAAAGTAAATCTGCTGCTAACAAAATGGCACTTTATATAACATAATCACAAAATAATCACAATAATAACATACCATCCCTTATCCTTAGGTCAAATTCTAAAGTGATCAGAAGCAGGTGTTTCAAGAGTTCAGTAAAAAATTTCATAGCCCTAGTTTGACTGAATCTAACAGTACAGAACTATAAATATCAGATCTTACACATCAGTATAATGTGGTCTATCAAGTTCTCAGTGTTGTCTACTGAAAAGGCTCAGAAACATCAATCAGCATAGCATATACCTGGCACAAACACTGCGTTATTACATACCATTTTCTTCCATATAAATAAGTATTTTGTTTCCATTTTACAAACCCAGCAGCACTTAGGACCAGCAGGCTTGTGAGACTATGTAGTGCGGGGACAGAACCTGGGTGAGTCTCAAGGCAAATGTCCTATGTTCTGTACTATCACTCTGGTCCCTAAATCAGTATTTAGTCAACACAGTGCTAGTGTGGAGATATGCTATCTAATTAATAAATATGAAACACCAAAACTTCTTTCATGCACACAATAAGGGAATTATCAAGGAATTCTAAAAAGAGATAAAAAAACCCAGAAGCAAACTTAATACTTGAAAATTATCTGACTCTTCTCAGGACTATTATAACATAAAAAAGAGTAATACAAATACATACGGTAACATATTATAATATAATGCTATCGTTCACATATTTATAATTTATTGTAATTTGGTTGTGCTTGGCTTTTACTCGGTGCTTACTCTTGGCTCTGTATTCAGGTCAGTTTTGGAGGTGTTCAGAGACCATATGAGGGCACTAGGGATCAAACGAGAGGCTACCACATGCAAGGGAAATACCTATATTCCTTTGTATTACCACTGTGACACAACCTTCAAATATATTTTAATGTAAGAATTCGTAAGATACTTAAAATATAGACTTGACAATAGGAGGTCAATTTACTACTCTAAAACTACATAAAATGAAAAAGCCCATGTAAATATGTCTCCAGTTATTAGATACTTAGAGACATTAATAATTCTTAGTGATTACATTTAAAAATATAGGCAATGATGGGTTTAATATATTTCCAATTTGTATTCCCCCCATGGAGTATTAAATTCAGGCACTGGGAAATGAACACCAGCTGATATCACAAACACTATCTTCCCGTTAATCATCTATTTTAGAGCGGGCACCAGTAATATCTCCATATGTCCCGTCTCATGCTAGTAGAACCCAAAGGCATCCGCTTGCTCCAGGAACATAGAGAGCCTCAAAACCATTATATTGGGTCACAGGAATGACCTAATATAAATGTTACTGGTATTTGGCATATTAAATACTACACGAGCAGCTTGCCAGGCTTGCTGTGTGGGTGGCATACGGTTGTAGTCACCTCTAAATAAAGCATTGATAGATGAACCCCGTGCAGCCGCTTAGCGCCACGCGACCCCAGGCTGTGATAGTCTGATCTGCTGGGTGGAGTTGTGATGAGAGGGAAGTCCGGATGTGGAAAATGGCGGGCCCCATGCAGTAGTGGAGGGTGGTCTGGCTTGTTGTGAGGCTCTGCTGAGGTGGCAGGCCAGGGGCTAGAACCCGCCATGCCTCCCGGGCGCCTCACGAGCAGCTCGGCACAGAGAGAGCAAGGAGCGCTCTGCCCCATGTCTGAGAGTCTCTGGTTCAGCATACCTGGGCCGGACTGAAAAGAAACTGCTGCAGGGTGGGTGTGGATGATCCGGGCTATGATAGTCTGGTCTGCTGGGTGGAGTTGTGATGAAAGGGAAGTCTGCATGTGGAAAATGGCGGGCCCCATGCAGTAGTGGAGGGTGGTCTGGCATGTTGTGAGGCTCTGCTGAGGTGGCAAGCCAGGGCTAGAACCCGCCATGCCTCCCGGGCGCCTCAGGAGCAGCTAGGCACAGGGAGAGCAAGGAGCAGCTCTGCCGCAAAACAATGAATAATATCTCTATACAGTAGTGGTGCTCCTGAAAAATGCTTACGATAAATCTGACCAACTTTCTGTGTACAGATGCCACCCGGAAGAATAAAACGTCAGAGGAAGACATTGCCAGAAACAGGTAATGGAGAGCTTTAAGAAGGATTATGGTACTAATAGTCTCACCTCACTCTGGACTCTTAAGAAACCTCAAGGGATAGAAAAGTACACACAAGTTGGCATGACTTATACTGTTAAGAATGAACATTTAAAGATGCAGAGAAAATAAAAAAGGAAAAGGAAATGAATGAGTATGATCAATAAAATGTTACATTCGAACCACTTTACTATATTCTAAAGAAGCTTCCTTTAAGGCTGGGATAGAAAGAATTATGTGGTTTTAATTCCACTATGGCCTCTGCTTGTAGCTAAAGTACTATTTCATACTAATCAAAAAGCATTATCTGCAAGGACATGCAGGAATTCTGCTCAATTTTGTGTGAACCTTTTTTTTAAGCAATTAAAATTATTTTTTTTTTAATTTTATACAACTTACCTACTTGATGTGAGGGAACATAATATTTCACTGTAGCTCTCCCTTTTCCTATTATATTTTCCTAAAACTCTTTCTGCATAGCAGATATGAATTTATAAATGACCTTTATCTTTATCATACTCTCTGAATCTAATTTATAAGCAAAAGTGAAAAATGTGTTGAACAATGAAAGGGCAAGGTAATCATTTAATTTCTACTGCAGAAAAAAGAAATTCTACTTTTTAGCTTCAATTAGCAATTAATTTGTAAGGCACATGAATGTTGAGTAAGAATCCACACCATCCTCCCTCTAGCTCTCATTCAGGTGTTAATTTAGATAAAACCACCATGGACCATGAGGCACGCTCATTATTAAGAGTTGATGGCACAACATAGAAAATTTTCTATGTTGTGATGGCACAATATAGAAAATTTTATACCAGTGATTTACTATTGAGAACTCAGTAAAAATGATATTTTATAAAATTTCTACACTTATGCTGACAAATGGATACTTGTTGGAGGACATGTTTAGCTAATCTGGGAGTTTTGTTGTTTTGCTCACTCCCAGCTTAATCTTATTTAAGCCAAGGTTCCTTCTAATGAGATCTCTCTTCTATGTAAACACTGCTAGAGGGTGTGGCAGTTACAGAAGTCACCTTGATTGAATAACATCTACTAAGACTTCTATGTTTTCTAGATTGGGCACAGCTCCTCTTTATACCCACTGCACCCAACGTGGGACAGTTAGAATTTACCAGGAGACTACCACCCTGGCTACGCTGAGACTATACGAAGACTATAGGAAGGATCATACTAGTTTGCTCTAAGCAGGCAAGTATGACCCTTTCAGTACATGAGAACAAGATAATCAGAATCACCCTGATGTGCAGATAATAATAAGAACCTTGTGGCTACCATCTAGATTACATGAAGCTCATGAAGTTAAGATGTATTACTTTATATCAGCCCCCCTCTCTCCAGTGTTTTACATAAGAGATAATCTCAGGATTAGTCCTTGGTGTAACCTTTGTTTATACCTACAATAGGGTGTGGCAGTACACTCTGTTTAGGGTTCTTCCTTGGCATGACAACCTCCTGATTGGATTACTTTGGTGTATATAAGGGGGCTGACTTGAGGCCCCTTCACCTTTTGTCCTTTGGTTCCTCAGCCTTCAGCTTTTGACTCCTGCGGCTTTTGGCCTTTTGCTCTTTGGCCTTTTGCTCCTTCTTCTGGATAGGACTCAGCTCGGGTGAGATTCTCTCTCTTTGGTGGGAGACTTAGGCTCTTTGTATGGTCTAAGTTCGGACCAGAGCTAGAGTTTGTTCATTATATTGGATTGCTGTGGAAGAGCTTTTGTACTATTAAAAGCCATTTTTGGAACTGCACCGGATTCATGAGTTTTCATCTGTTCTCCCGGCGTCCTCGGAGGTAGAAGACAACCTCTGTTCTCTGTTCTGACACTGTTGGGGACCCCCGGCGGGCTCCCGACAGATACTGTATTTAACTACAAAAAAATGACAAATTAAGGTAATCTATCTTTTATTCAATGAAAGAGATGCAAACTCATTAAAGAAATGATAAAGCAAATTTAACAATACATATTATAATGTAAGATCAAACCGGGCAAAAACCTGCCCTGACATTTAATTAAAGAAAGATCAAGAGAAGACAAAGAACTGTATACAAATATGAGTCTCAAGTGGCTTCCATCAAATTCGAGGGCAAAATACAGTTTCCTACATGGATCATAATATATCAGAGAATTCTTCAAAAATAGATTATAGCCAAGTAAGTTGTTGGTACTTATAAAAATCAGTTAACTGGGCATGAGAAAACACTAAAAGCCCTGTGCACAAAATTAACAACATGCCTTGCATGTAAAAAGGAAAAAAAATGGAAAAATTCCCCCTCCCCAACCCTCCTGCCTGCTGGCCAATAACCTCAGTAATGTGAGGTTAGAACATCTGACAAATACCTGAAATTAGACAGTGGATGTTGCTGATTAAGGGCAACATCTATTTAACAGGATTATTGGCAGTGGCCAAGCATTCTCTATTCTAAACAGAAAAATGAATATTCTCATAAGGAACTCATTCTGAATTAAGCCTGAAAATTTCAATATAGAGTAGATATTTTATATAAAGAATATCACATGACTGTAAAATCTATTTCAACTAAAAAGTGACACATTCAAATTTATGGAATTAGATCTCAGTTTTCTCCAAGTTATCCCAGCTATCATTATGAACAAAATTATAAAAGTTAGTATTATATTACATGGGTATCTTTACCAAGAGAGATTTATATGATTTATATAATCATATCCTAAGGTCCCTTATATCATTTATTTAATCATATCCTAAGGTCCCTAATAAATACAGATCAACAAAACAACAACTAAGATGCAATGTGAAACAAGAAAAATATGAATCTGAGATCAAAGAGAGTGAGAAGAAAGGGAAAAACGAAGGTACATGATTGCCTTATAAGAAAGCGAAGGATTTAATGTTCACATTCAAAGGAAGATATGGCAGGAACATTTGCCACTAAGAAGATTCTAATGCTATTTACACCACTATCTTATCATACACCATAAAAGTTTTATGCATAACTTGATCAATTGAATCCCGTTATTCATCGATTTGCTCGAGCGGGCGCCAGTTACATTTCCATTGGACCCTATCACGTGCCAATGTAGCACAATGGCATCTGGTTGATTCAGGAATATGAAAAGCCTCAAACAGTTCCTTCAGGATCTTTACAAGGAAGTCTGACCATCTTGTAGGTGGGCGGCCACGTGATCTTTTGACATCTCGTGGGATCCAGTCAGTAAAGGCTCTAGTCCAGTGGATATGAAATGGTATCACCCTGTCGAACCCCTCTTTTGACGTCAATAATCACTTCTTTGTAGAATGGTGAGATCCTGGTGGTGAATCCGTAATACAGCTCATGAACGATCTTGATGTATTGGGTTTGAACATCCTGTTTGGCTAGGGCTTCGATGACTACTTCAGTCTCCACAGAATCAAAGGCTTCCTGTAAATCAATGAATGTGAGACAGAGCGGCATCTTGTACTCCATACAAACCTCAGTGAGCTTGGTTACTGTGTGAATATGGTCGATTATGCTGGAATCCTTTCCGGAAGCCAGCTTGGTCGCATGGTTGTCCTTCATCTAGTGTTCTGCCAATCCTGTTCACGATGACTCATGTAAACAGCTTGTAGATGACGGACAACAGGCAGATAGGGCGAGTTGCCAATGTCGTATGTCTCCCTTCTTGAACAGTAGAACTGTCCTGCTGGTTTTCCATTGGGAGGGCACCTTACATTCGAACAGGTAGTGTGTGAAGAGCCAAGCTAGTGTATTGATGAGTACCGACGGCAGATTCTTCAGGTGTTCGGGTATGAATTTGTCTGGGCCTGGTGCTGTTCCCTTCTTTACCGAAGAGATGGCATGTCAGATTTCAGAAGGGAGAACATTGGGAATGACATTTCCATCCTGTGGATTTTAGTATGTGGGTAGGTAGGTGTGGCTATCAAAGAGATTTGAGTAGAAGTCCTGGATAATCTTCTCCATTGCCTTTCTGGAAGATGAGATAGATCTATCAGGCGCTAGAGGGCAGTCATATTGGTCTTATAGTTGGTGAAGGACAGGCGGGCAGTGTGAATGCTTTTCCTGGCTTCTGCTGCATCTTCCAGTATTTCTGCTCTTCTGTCTTTGAGGTCTTCTTTTATTGCTTCACTGCACCTTTTAGCAAGCCTGGACATTAGCATTTAGTCTCCTGAGGCCCGCGCCTTGCCACATTGGTGAATGAGCTCAAGAGTTTCTGAAGACAGGCGTCCTTTTTGTGTCTTTCTCTCTCTCAGCATTCATAGCACAATCATGGAGGTGCTGAACCAGTCGGTTGAATTCTTCATAGATGTTGTCAATGGTGGTATCTTCCTATGTGCTGCAATGGTGCCAAAGAGTTCCAGTTGGTGGTGTTTCTGGGAGTTTTCTTAAATTTTGCAGCCTTTTCTCCCGTTCAAGGGAAGTAGAAATTTGCACAAAAGGAGACGGTGGTCCGATCCTGTTTGGAATTTGGGGACGACAGCAACATAGGTCAGACAAAACCGTCAATTGAAGATGATGTGGTCAATTTCATTGTGGAACTGTCCACCAGGAGATTCCCTTGTCCAACGTTTCACTTCAGCCTTCTGGAACTTTGAGTTCCCATGAATAGTCTTGGTGGACATGATGAACTCAGATAGTCTCTCACCCTGTTCGTTCCATTCTAGGCCATGGGAGTGGCCTAGAATGCATAGCATAGTACTTAAAATTAATGTCCTAAAACAACAGGTGGTCATATAAAACTAAGATACTGTAATCAAATATCAAGCCTACTTATACCTTAAAGACACAGAGGTCAAGAAACATTACAAACAAGAGCATATTCTTGAAATATGAGAATAACATAGATCAGTAACAAAACAGATGTACCATGGTTTCCTGATCATCACTGAAAGTTTTTCGGGAAAGGTAAGGTTTTGAACCACTAAATGAAGTTCACACTAAATGAGTCCAAATTAGAACAATAAGCAGGTTACTTGGATGGAAGCCCTGTTTAAAGTGTTCTAAATTTTAAAAATTAATCAAATTAAATTTAGGTAGTCTCTTTTACATCATTCAACAATGGAGCATTTAATCAGCTTCAGACATTAATTATACTCTCTGTGTTGATGACTCCAAATTTAATCTTCATTATAGTGCTCTATAGTAAATTACATATATGAATTTTCATTTGACAATGGCCATGTAGTTTTTAACGTTAAGTGTCTAAATTCAATGAAAGTAAACTAGTATTCTTGTCATGTAAATAGTCCTTCCCCAACCTCTCCAGTATTGTAAAACCTCTATATAGTAGAATAATTCCCTGATATGTATTGTAATACTGTGATATATTGTACACTGTATTGTAATGCAATTTGTACCTTACCTAAAATATAAGCTATATTGCAATTCAACTTGTACCTTACCTGTAATATAATCTGTAGTGGAATATTGTAAAACCTCTACACAGTGCAAGAATTTTTCTTATCTGTCTACCCTCTAGAAATCTGTTTTATGGGCCTGAAAGCATATTACAAGGATAAGAAGCTGTCTTGCACACAACCAACACTAATTCAACCCCTGGCACAATAAATATTCCCCAGACACACTGCTCAGCGCTACACCCAAACCAAAAACAGACAAAAATAAAATCCTTAAAATCTCTTTTACACACTATTCAATCATGCTTATTTTATCTCACATACCTTTCAACTACTTTCATTTATATCAATATTTCATTTTTTATCTATCACTACTGGCACTTCCCTAGCTAAACAACTACAATTGTCTCTTGGCTGACACTCTAGACTATACGCTGGAATTGTTTTATCAGGTTATCTCCCTTTTAAAATTATGTAATACTGCATTTCTTTCCTTTTTTTTTTTTTTTTTTTTTGCTTTTTGGCTCACATGGGAAATGTCCAGGGGTAAGTCCTGGCTCTGTCTCTCAGAAATTATTCCTGGCAGTCCTCGGGGCACCAGGGGACCATATGGGATGCGCTGAATAGAATGGAGGTCTGCAGCATGCAAGGCAAACACCCTGCCTACTGTGCTATCACTGTAGCCCCTCCAGGTTATTTTAAAATAAATGAAAACTGCTCTGATCCTAAAAAAAGTTTCAAGAGAATATCGGCAGGAAAATACAATTCAAAATAAAATCTATAAAGTCTGCTATGCACATCACGTACTACTAACCTCATCTTGTACACTGCCCTTTATTGCTCTTTACGTTCACCCATACCAGGTATTATCATGTATATATGCATTTCATTTTATTCTTTAATTCTGTAACTTTTAGATGGGAATAAATCAGTGCGATAAATCCCAACAAAACCTTAAAAGTCAAATGTTTCTCTATTTCATCACTGTAGCATTCCCTACCAAAATATCAGACAAATAAGAACAGAAAAAAAAGAAGACTATAGGAAGGAACAACAAATTGAAGGAATGAGCTTGGAGGGAGAAAACAGAAGGAAAGAAGAGTGTGTGAGAGATGGAAAGAGGGGGATTGAAACAGAAAGGAATGTAGATGTATTAGGACACGATGAAAAGTTAAAATTTTTATATTGCATCACAAGTACGTGAATTTATGATAAAGCCTGAATAACTTAAAAACTTTAAAATTTCTTATAAAAATAAACATGTAATTAAAAAAAACTTGTGAGATAAGATTAGGAAAACAATATCTCAGGCACAAAAACAAAGCAAGGCTGACAAACAGCAAACAATGACACATTCATTGATATGCTGCATTTCATACATTAGCTTTTTTTAATTTAATTTTATTATTTTCCCCATAAATATTATTATACCATTTTAGACATACAATTGAAAGATGCTCATGTAGAGTTTTGGTTCTACAGTGTTCCAACACCCATCCCTCCACCCAAACCCATCTCCCATCACCAATGTCCCCACCTCCCTCCCCCCTCCACACCTCAACTACTTGGCGGGTTCTGTATGTCATTTCTCTCCTCTTTATCTCTCCCTCCCGCCAAACTTTCCTTCTCTTCGTGGGAATGCAGTGCATTAAAAGACATTACTGTTTCCACTATTTTAATGGACCATGCGGCCGCTATGGCCGCACGGACCTGGGCTCGAACTGGTTTGCACTGTTAATCTGGTCGTGAGGCAGTTTCCCAGCATCCGGACAGCGAAAATGGTGGCTAGTGTGATGGGCGAGTCTCATCCGGCTGCTTCCGGGACCCTCCAGAGGTGACGGGCCCACTCCCAAAACCCGTCTGCCCTCTTGGGGGTCCCTATTCAGCTGGGCCCGGGGGCGAGCCGAGTTCCAGCCTCCCCAGCCACTTGTGAGCCTCTTTATGTGATGGCCGATGGCCCCGGGCAGCCTCATACATTAGCTTTTGAAGACACTATTATAAGGATACTATGAAGGGCAGTGGCATTAAAAGGATGCATGTTAAAAAACATATATGACAAAAACATATTTCCAAAATATATAAACAAAAATAATAATAACAAAGCAGTGCAATTTAAAAAAATAGACAAAAAATTTGGAGATAGCCATGAGTAAGAACCAGAGATAGCAAAATTGCAAAGGAAAATATGCCGCTATATTCTTAGGACATTCCAGTATTATTAAGTACATACTATGGGACTACAATCTACTGAGTAGAATAGACAAAGTTTAAATGAAAGGCCTAACTGTTGGAGGACAGATTTAGCTATTCTGGGAGTTTTGTTGTTTTGCCCACTCCCAGCTTAATCTATTTAAGCCAAGGTTCATTCTACTGAGACCTCTCTTCTATGTAATAACTGCTAGAGGCTGTGGCAGTTACAGAAGTCACCATGATTTAATAACTTCTGACTTATACATCTACTAAAACTTCTATGTTTTCTAGATTGTGCACAGCTCCTCTTTATACCCACTGCACCCAGCGTGGGACAGTTAGAATTTACCAGGAGACTACCACCCTGGCTACCTACGTTGAGACTATACGAAGACTATAGGAAGGATCGTACTAGTTTGCTTTTAAGCAGGCGATTGTGACCCTTTCAGTACATGAGAACAAGATACTTAGAATCACCCTGGTGCAGATAATAATAAGAAGGACCTTGTGGGTACCATCTAGATTACATGAAGCTCATGAAATGAAGATGTATTACTTTATATCAGCCCCTCCCCCCCCTCTCTCTCCAGTGTTTTACATAAGAGATAATCTCAGAATTAGTCCTTGGCATAACCTTTGTTTATACCTGCAATAGGGTGTGGCAATACACTCTGTTTAGAGTTCTTTGTTGACAGAACCCTCCCCTGGATACTTTGGTGTATATAAGGGGACTGACTTGAGGCCCCTTCACCTTTTGGCTTTGGGCCTTTTAGCTTTCAGCTTTTGGCTCCTGTGGCTTTTGGTTCCTCTGCCTTTTGCTTTTGGCTTTTGGCTTTTTTCTCTTTGGCCTTTTTGCTTCTTCTACTGGGTAGGACTCAGCTCGGGTGAGATCCTCTCTCTTTGGTGGGAGACTTAGGCTCTTTTGTATGGTCTAAGTTCTGACCAGAGCTCAGAGTTTGTTCATTATATTGGAGTGCTGTGGAAGAGCTTTTGTACTATTAAAAGCCTTTTTTGGAACTGCACCGGACTCGTGAGTTTTCATCTGTTCCCCGGTGTCCACGGAGGTAGAAGAGAACTTCAGTCCTGACACTGTCGGGGACTCCGGCAGATTCCTCGACACCCTAACCATATGCTGGTAATGATGTAAATACTCTCTTTTGACAGAAATATGACATAATAGGGATTGGAGTGATAGTGCCACAGATAGGACACTTCCCTGGCAGTGATTGACCCAAGTTCAATCTCCAGCATTCCATATGGTCCCTCCGCACCCACCAATAGTGATCCCTGAGTGTAAAGCCATGAGAAACCTTGAGCACTACTGGGTATGACCCCCCCACACAAAAATAATTATATAATAAACAACATATAACATTAGACCAGCATTCTTCAAGCTTTGTGTAACTGTGGGCTGGCACTTATCTGCATAAAAGGCCCTGAAGTTATAACTATTGAAGTAGACTCTTAGCTTTTAACCTTTCTATACCGTCAGATCAACAGTTAAAGGTAATTTATTTTCCTAACACACTTAATATATCGATATGAAAGTATGATATGTCTAGTCATTCATCATAGTAAATTTCTTAAGGGAAGTCAGTTCTGTAAAGAGAACTCCATACCTACACACTCATATTTATTCAAACATTACTTATACCAGACATGGTTAATGATCCAAATTCAAATATTCATCTCTGAACTCAATGGTTAATCTATAAAATACATATATGATAAAATAAAAATGAGATATTAACAGATAATAGAAGATGAAGAACCTCCAAATAATTAAATGGGGTAGAAGTTGCCATAATTTTAAAAAAGTTTTTTCAAAACCTAATGTTAGGGCTGTCATGGTTTGGGGGGTTCTCTCTGGTTTCTTCGAGGCTCTATTGGGATGGACGGACAGGGGTCAGAACCTGCTCTCTCTCTCTCCTGGACACCTCATAATCAGCCAAGCACAGGGTGATCAGGTAGTAGCTCTGCCCCATGTATCTGTTTCTCTGGTTCATGGCAGACAGTGGGGAGCATTTCGTGGGAGGGTCCATAGGAACTCCTGGATGGGACAGAGGTGGGAGAAAGGGAAGCCAGTTCCAACTCCATGAAAGCCCAGTGACTTTAGCCATTTTCAATGTCTGGACAACACAGTTTTTCAGAGCGTCACACAAGACAAAAGCCAATCTCAAACCCAGCTTGTCAGAGCCCCACAACATAGCAAAGCTTATTTCAAGGCCAGGTATGATGGTCTCAGCAGCTAAAGTAACTGGGCTTCTGTGGAGATGAAGTTGGGGTCCATTCCCCACCTCTGTCTCATCTGGGATACCCATTGGACCCACCCCATGAACTGCTCCCAGGCTGTTGGCCATGAAACAGAGATGCAGATACACGGGGCAGAGCTGCTACCAGCTCTCTCCATTGCAGACGGCCACTATGTGGCGCATGGCTCATCAGTAAATACAAAAACTGAGAGCCTACCTACTACCAAGAGTATCCCACCCTCACGACAGAGCCTGGCAGGTTACCCTGTCAATAAGCCAAAAATAGTAACAATAATAGACCTCATTCCCATGACCTGAACTAATGGTTGATGCTCTTCGTGTTCCTCGAGTGAGCAGAATGACCCTTGGGCTACACTAGCACAGGACAGGGATGAATGGAGATGTGACTGGTACCTGCTCAAGCAAATCAATGAACAACGAAAAGACAAGTGTCAAGTGAATGTTAGGGCCTGAGCTACAGCCTCGCAGGTAGGGCATTTGCCTTACAGTTGGCTGACCTGGGTTAGATCCCCGGTATCCCATATGGTTCCAAGAGCACAGCCAGGAGTAATTTCTGAGTGCAGAGCAAGGGAGAAACCCCTGAGCATTGACAGGTGTGACCCAAAAAGCAAAAAAAAAAAAAAAAAAAGAATCAAATTAAATAAATAAATAATTACCTAATGTCTTATATAAAAAACTTTGAGGTAATATTGACCAAAAAGCATAAGAGCAGTAGAGCAGTTTATCTACAAACAAATCAAGTGGTGTCTCCACACATACCATACATATACACATATATAATTCATTATGCCAAAAAACAGTAACAATAGTGGACCTCATTCCCAATGAATGGAAACGTTACTGGTACCCGCTTGAGCAAATTGATGAACATGAGAATACAATTGATACAAGCGAATATTTATATAAAATAAATGCAATTTATATGAGTTCCTGATATAACATATAAAATCTAATGGATATCCTATGTACACAAGCATTTTCATTTTATTGTCAATTAAATCACAATTGCAAGAAAAAAAATGGTAACATTTACCAAAAGATTTGGTAAATCTTTTGTTTGATTTTGTTTCTTGTTTGGGGCCACATGTTTCTTTGCGCTGGAATCACTCCAGAGATGCACTTGGAGCCAGGATCGAACCGAGGTTGGCCATGTACAAGACAAGCACCTTATCAACTGCACTATCTGTCAGACCCCAGTAACATTAACATTTAAGTCCCTACTGAACTAACATCAGCATGAAAAATGGAATTTAAATATAGTACATATTTTGAGTATTTGCATTAAAACATGAGATATGCATTTAATTATTCTATGATAGCTAAGACCTTAAATGTAGCAATTTAACAACTTGTATGACTGAGATCAAATTCAGATAATTGAGTATAATGTTAAACTACTATATTTTACATAAAACAACTGCTAAGAGACCTCAAAGAAGACATTAACAGTAGCACAATAATAGTTGGAGACTTCAACACTGCTCTATCAACGATGGATAGATCAACAAGACTGAAACTCACCAAGGAAATATTGGCTCTGAAGGAAGAAATGGAAGAAAGAGAGCTAGTAGATATATACAGGACTTTTCATGCCAAAAAAGCTGAATACACATTTTTCTCTAGTGCACATGGAACATTCTCCAAGATAGACCACATGCTAAGCCACAAAGCATACCTCAATAAAATTAAAAAGATAGAAATTGTGTCAGCTATCTTTTCAGACCATGATGCACTGAAAATGGAAGTTAACCGTACACAGAAACAGGGAGTCAAACCAAACACCTGGAAACTGAACAGCTCACTCCTGAAAAACAAATGGGTCATAGAAGAAATCAAACAGGAAATCCAAAGATTTCTGGAAACAAATGAAAATGAAGACACCAACTATAAGAACTTGTGGGACACGGCAAAAGCCGTGTTAAGAGGGAAATTTATAGCTCTGCAAGCATTCATCAGGAAACAAGAAAGGGCCCACATAAATAACCTGACTACACAGCTGAAGACATTAGAGAAAGACCAACAAAAGGAGCCCAACCCAGGCAGAAAAAAGGAAATAATAAAACTTAGAGAGGAAATCAATGAGTTGGAAACCAAAAAAACAATCCAAAAGATTAATGAAACCAAGAGCTGGTTTTTTGAAAAAATAAACAAGATTGACAAACCATTGGCAAGACTTGTAAGGACAGGGAAAGAGAGAGAACCCAAATAAACAGAATCAGAAATAAAAAGGGTGACATCACAACAGAAACCACAGAAATCCAAAAGATCATCAGAGATTACTTTGAGAGCCTGTATGCCGTGAAACATGAGAATCTAGAAGAAATGGATCAATTCCCTGAAGTCCTATAACCTCCCACGGCTGAAACAAGAAGACCTCCAATACCTGAATAAGCCTATCACCATTGAGGAAATAGAAACAGTAATTAAAAGACTTCCCAAACACAAAAGCCCAGGTCCAGATGGATTCCCTAGTGAACTCTACCAAACCTTTAAGGAGGGACCTACTGCCAGTCCTGTTCAAGCTCTTCCAGGAAATAGAAGAAACAGAAACACTCCCAAACAGCTTCTACGAGGCACATATCACCCTGATACCCAAAGCAGGGAGAGACAACACAAAGAAAGAAAACTACAGACCAATATCCCTGATGAACATGGATGCTAAGATCTTCAACAAAATACTAGCAAACAGAATCCAAAGACTCATCAAGAAGATTATACATCATGACCAAGTAGGATTCATCCCGGGTATGCAAGGATGGTTCAACATTCGCAAGTCAATCAACATAATACATCATATCAATAAGAGAAAAAATAAAAACCATATGATCCTATCAATAGACGCAGAGAAAGCATTTGACAAGATCCAGCACCCGCTCATGATTAAAACCCTCCAGAAAATGGGAATTGAAGGGACTTTCCTCAAGATAGTTACAGCCATCTACCAAAAGCCCACAGCGAGCATCATTCTCAATGGGGAAAAGTTGAAAGCCTTCCCCTGAGATCAGGGACAAGACAAGGTTGCCCACTCTCACCTCTTTTATTCAATATAGTACTGGAAGTACTTCCCATAGCAATCAGAGAAGAAAAGGACATCAAGGGCATCCAGATAGGCAAGGAAGAAGTCAAGCTATCATTATTTGCAGATGACATGATATTATACCTAGAGAACCCTAAACTCTCTACCAAAAAACTCCTAGAAACAATAGATGCATATAGTAGAGTGGCAGGATACAAAATCAACACGCAAAAAGTTGGTGGCTTTCCTATATACAAATAACAAAAGAGAAGAAAGGGATATTAAGGAAAAAAATTCCATTCACAATTGTGCCACAGAAAATCAAATACCTAGGAATCAACTTACCCAAGTGTGTAAAGGACCTGTACAATGAAAACTACAAGACACTGCTCCAAGAGATAAAAAGAGGACACAAGGAAATGGAAACACATTCCCTGCTCATGGATGGGGAGAATCAACATTGTCAAAATGGTAATACTCCCTAGAGCTCTATACAGATTCAATGCAGTCCCTATGAGGATACCCATGACATTCTTCAAAGAAATTGACCAAACAATCCTGAAATTTGTATGGAACGGATAAACCCCCAAGGATAGCTAAAAGCAATCCTCGGGAAAAAGAAGATGGGAGGCATCACCTTACCCAACTTCAAACTGTACTACAAGGCAGTAGTAATTAAAACAGCATGGTATTGGAATAAAAACAGACCCGTGGACCTATGGAATAGAATTGAGTATCCTGACACCCAACCTCAAACACATGATCATTTAATCTTTGATAAAGGTGCAACGAGTCTAAAATGGAGTAAGGAAAGCCTCTTCAATAAGTGGTGTTGGGAAAACTGGACAGCGACATGTAAAAAAATGAATTTGGACCTGTGTCTAACACCATGCACAAAAAATCAGATCAAAGTGGATTAAAGATCTCAATATGAGACTTGAATCCATAAAGTACATTGAAGAAAATATAGGAAAAACCCTCCATGACATTGAAGCTAAAGGCATCTTCAAAGATGAAACATCTCTAACAAAGCAACTAGAAGAAAAGATAAATATATGGGACTACATGAAACTAAAAAGCTTCTGCACCTCAAAAAGAAACAGTGACTAAGATACAAAAGCAGTCCACAGAATGGGAAAGAATATTCACCCAATACCCATCTGATAAGGGGTTAATATCCAGGATATATCAGGCACTGGTAGAACTTTTACAAGAAGAAAACAAACAACCCCATCAAAAAAATGGGGAGAAGAAATGAACAGAAACTTCAGCAAGGAAGAAATTCGAATGGCCAAAAAACATATGAAAAAATGCTCATCATCACTAATCATCAGAGAGATGCAAATCAAAACAACAATGAGATACCACTTTACACCACAGAGACTGGCACATATTCAAAAGAACAAGAACAACAAGTGCTGGCGTGGGTGTGGGGAAAAGGGGACACTCATCCATTGTTGGTGGGAATGCCGGCTGGTACAGCCTTTCTGGAAAACAATATGGACATTACTCCAAAGACTAGAAATTGAACTCCCATTTGACCCAGCCATACCACTCCTGGGAATCTACTCTGGGAAACCAAAAATCACGCAGCGGAAACACCATCCCTACTTTTATGTTCATAGCAGCATTATTCACAATAGCCAGAATCTGGAAGCAACCAGAGTGCCCGAAAATAGATGACTGGATAAAAAAGCTTTGGTACATCTACACAATGGAATACTATGCAGCTGTTAGGAAAAATGAAGTTATAAAATTTGCCTACAAATGGATGGACATGGAGAAGATTATGTTGGAGCCGAAATTAGCCAGAAGGAGAGAGACAGTTACAGAATGACTGCATTTATCTGCATAACATAAATATATAGGTACATATTATGATACCAATATCCAAGGTCAAGTGAAACAAACATCAGGAGGTCCTGTCAAAGGTGGAAATTATCACAAACGTGTAGGTTTCAGAGGCTAGGTAAGACAGAAAATGGAACAGTGTGCTAACAATTGTGAGGGTACTAATGCCAACCTAGAACTGAGCATTAAATAGAGGCAAAAGGATACACATGACAACCCTTTAATGTATGTTCTGTAATCCATAGTCTGGAGAGGAAGGAAAAGAGAAAGATAGAGAAATGGAAAGAAATAAAGAACCTGCCATGGAGGAGGGCTGGGGGGAGGGGGAGGGAACCGGGGACGTTGGTGGTGGGAGATGGGCACTGGTGGCGGGATGGGTGCTGCACACTGTATGACCAAAACCCAAATATGAACTTTTTAATTGTATATCTTTGTAATTGTAAAAATAAAAAAAATTAAAAAAAAAA
>JAJIBD010024165.1:0-45864 GCA_021461705.1 Cryptotis parvus
TCAGAACTCCACCCATAATATCAGCCTATAACAGCCTGGTTCAACAAGATCCACCCTGCAGCAGTCTTCTTTAAATCTGGCCATATCCACAAAATCCGATGACAATAATCTCTCTCAATGTCAATGGTCTAAATGCACCAATTAAGAGACACAGAGTAACAAAATGGATTAAAAAATTGAACCCAACATTCTGCTGTCTACAAGAAACACATCTGAATAATCAGAACAAACACAGACTCAAAGTCAAAGGTTGGAAGACCATTCTCCATGCAAACAATTCCTCCAAAAAGGCTGGTGTGGCCATATTAGTATCAGATAATATAGACTTCCAGGCTGAAAAAGGTTAGAAGGGACAACGAAGGCCATTTCTTATTACTTAAGGGGTATGTACACCAAAAAGAAATTACACTACTAAACATATATGCACCCAACGAGGGGCCAGCAAAATACATAAAACAACTGCTAAGAGACCTCAAAGAAGACATTAACAGTAGCACAATAATAGTTGGAGACTTCAACACTGCTCTATCAACGATGGATAGATCAACAAGACTGAAACTCACCAAGGAAATAATGGCCCTGAAAGAAGAAATGGAAGAAAGAGAGCTAGTAGATATATACAGGGCTTTTCATGCCAAAAAAGCTGAATACACACTTTTCTCTAGTGCACATGGAACATTCTCCAAGATAGACCACATGCTAAGCCACAAAGCATACCTCAATAAAATTAAAAAGATAGAAATTGTGTCAGCTATCTTTTCAGACCATGATGCACTGAAAATGGAAGTTAACCGTACACAGAAACAGGGAGTCAAACCAAACACCTGGAAACTGAACAGCTCACTCCTGAACAACAAATGGGTCATAGAAGAAATCAAACAGGAAATCCAAAGATTTCTGGAAACAAATGAAAATGAAGACACCAACTATAAGAACTTGTGGGACACGGCAAAAGCCGTGTTAAGAGGGAAATTTATAGCTCTGCAAGCATTCATCAGGAAACAAGAAAGGGCCCACATAAATAACCTGACTACACAGTTGAAGACATTAGAGAAAGACCAACAAAAGGAGCCCAACCCAGGCAGAAAAAAGGAAATAATAAAACTTAGAGAGGAAATCAATGAGTTGGAAACCAAAAAAACAATCCAAAAGATTAATGAAACCAAGAGCTGGTTTTTTGAAAAAATAAACAAGATTGACAAACCATTGGCAAGACTTGTAAGGACAGGGAAAGAGAGAACCCAAATAAACAGAATCAGAAATAAAAAGGGTGACATCACAACAGAAACCACAGAAATCCAAAAGATCATCAGAGATTACTTTGAGAGCCTGTATGCCGTGAAACATGAGAATCTAGAAGAAATGGATCAATTCCTGAAGTCCTATAACCTCCCACGGCTGAAACAAGAAGACCTCCAATACCTGAATAAGCCTATCACCATTGAGGAAATAGAAACAGTAATTAAAAGACTTCCCAAACACAAAAGCCCAGGTCCAGACGGATTCCCTAGTGAACTCTACCAAACCTTTAAGGAGGACCTACTGCCAGTCCTGTTCAAGCTCTTCCAGGAAATAGAAGAAACAGAAACACTCCCAAACAGCTTCTACGAGGCACATATCACCCTGATACCCAAAGCAGGGAGAGACAACACAAAGAAAGAAAACTACAGACCAATCTCCCTGATGAACACGGATGCTAAGATCTTCAACAAAATACTAGCAAACAGAATCCAAAGACTCATCAAGAAGATTATACATCATGACCAAGTAGGATTAATCCCGGGTATGCAAGGATGGTTCAACATTCGCAAGTCAATCAATATAATACATCATATCAATAAGAGAAAAAATAAAAGCCATATGATCCTATCAATAGACGCAGAGAAAGCATTTGACAAGATCCAGCACCCGTTCATGATTAAAACCCTCCAGAAAATGGGAATTGAAGGGACTTTCCTCAAGATAGTTACAGCCATCTACCAAAAGCCCACAGCGAGCATCATTCTCAATGGGGAAAAGTTGAAAGCCTTCCCCTGAGATCAGGGGACAAGACAAGGTTGCCCACTCTCACCTCTTTTATTCAATATAGTACTGGAAGTACTTGCCATAGCAATCAGAGAAGAAAAGGACATCAAGGGCATCCAGATAGGCAAGGAAGAAGTCAAGCTATCATTATTTGCAGATGACATGATATTATACCTAGAGAACCCTAAACTCTCTACCAAAAAACTCCTAGAAACAATAGACGCATATAGTAGAGTGGCAGGATACAAAATCAACACGCAAAAGTCGGTGGCTTTCCTATATACAAATAACGAAAGAGAAGAAAGGGATATTAAGGAAACAATTCCATTCACAATTGTGCCACAGAAAATCAAATACCTAGGAATCAACTTACCCAAGTGTGTAAAGGACCTGTACAAAGAAAACTACAAGACACTGCTCCAAGAGATAAAAGAGGACACAAGGAAATGGAAACACATTCCCTGTTCATGGATGGGGAGAATCAACATTGTCAAAATGGTAATACTCCCTAGAGCTCTATACAGATTCAATGCAGTCCCTATGAGGATACCCATGACATTCTTCAAAGAAATTGACCAAACAATCCTGAAATTTGTATGGAACAATAAACCCCCAAGGATAGCTAAAGCAATCCTTGGGAAAAAAGAAGATGGGAGGCATCAACTTACCCAACTTCAAACTGTACTACAAGGCAGTAGTAATTAAAACAGCATGGTATTGGAATAAAAACAGACCCGTGGACCTATGGAATAGAATTGAGTATCCTGACACCCAACCTCAAACACATGATCATTTCATCTTTGATAAAGGTGCAACGAGTCTAAAATGGAGTAAGGAAAGCCTCTTCAATAAGTGGTGTTGGGAAAACTGGGCAGCGACATGTAAAAAAATGAATTTGGACCTGTGTCTAACACCATGCACAAAAGTCAGATCAAAGTGGATTAAAGATCTCAATATCAGACTTGAATCCATAAAGTACATTGAAGAAAATATAGGAAAAACCCTCCATGACATTGAAGCTAAATGCATCTTCAAAGATGAAACATCTCTAACAAAGCAACTAGAAGAAAAGATAAATATATGGGACTACATGAAACTAAAAAGCTTCTGCACCTCAAAAGAAACAGTGACTAAGATACAAAAGCAGTCCACAGAATGGGGAAAGAATATTCACCCAATACTCATCTGATAAGGGGTTAATATCCAGGATATATCAGGCACTGGTAGAACTTTACAAGAAGAAAACAAACAACCCCATCAAAAAATGGGGAGAAGAAATGAACAGAAACTTCAGCAAGGAAGAAATTCGAATGGCCAAAAAACATATGAAAAAATGCTCATCATCACTAATCATCAGAGAGATGCAAATCAAAACAACAATGAGATACCACTTTACACCACAGAGACTGGCACATATTCAAAAGAACAAGAACAACAAGTGCTGGCGTGGGTGTGGGGAAAAGGGGACACTCATCCATTGTTGGTGGGAATGCCGGCTGGTACAGCCTTTCTGGAAAACAATATGGACATTCCTCCAAAGACTAGAAAATGAACTCCCATTTGACCCAGCCATACCACTCCTGGGAATCTACTCTGGGAAACCAAAAATACGCAGCGGAAACACCATCCCTACTTTTATGTTCATAGCAGCACTATTCACAATAGCCAGAATCTGGAAGCAACCCGAGTGCCCGAAAATAGATGACTGGATAAAAAGCTTTGGTACATCTACACAATGGAATACTATGCAGCTGTTAGGAAAAATGAAGTTATAAAATTTGCCTATAAATGGATGGACATGGAGAAGATTATGTTGAGCGAAATTAGCCAGAAGGAGAGAGACAGTTACAGAATGACTGCATTTATCTGCATAACATAAATATATAGGTACATATTATGATACCAATATCCAAGGTCAAGTGAAACATACATCAGGAGGTCCTGTCAAAGGTGGAAATTATCACAAACGTGTGGGAGTCAGAGGCTAGGTAAGACAGAAAATGGAACAGTGTGCTAACAATTGTGAGGGGTACTAATGCCAACCTAGAACTGAGCATTAAATAGAGGCAAAAGGATACACATGACAACCCTTTAATGTATGTTCTGTAATCCATAGTCTGGAGAGGAAGGAAAAGAGAAAAGAGAGAGAAAGGGAAAGAAATAAAGAACCTGCCATGGAGGAGGGCTGGGGGAGGGGGAGGGAACCGGGGACGTTGGTGGTGGGAGATGGGCACTGGTGGCGGGATGGGTGCTGCTACACTGTATGACCAAAACCCAAATATGAACTTTTTAATTGTATATCTTTGTAATTGTAAAAATAAAAAAATTAAAAAAATAAAATAAAATAAAAAAAATAAATAAATCTGGCCATATCTCTGGATATGCTGATCCAGAGACTCACAGACATGGGGCAGAGCTGCTACTGGCTCTCTCTGTGCCCAGCCACTCACCAGGCGCCTGGGAGGGATGGCGGATTCTAGCCCTGGCCCGCCACCCCAGCAGAGCCTCGCAACAATCCTGGCGACCTCTCACCTCTATGAGGGTGTCCATTTTCCACATCTGGACTTCCCCCTTGTCAGAACACCACCCAGCATATCAGCCTACCACAGCCTGGCTCATCAAGATCCACCCTGCAGCAGTCTTTTTTAAATCCGGCCCAGGTATCCTGATCCAGAGATTCACAGACATGGACATAGCTGCTACTGGCTCTCCCTTTGCTCAGCCGCTAATGAGGGGCCTGGGAGGGATGGCGGGTACTAACCCTGGCCCACCACCCCAGCAGTGCCCGCAACAAGCCAGGTGACCCCCACTCCATGAGGGCGTCCGTTTTACACATCGGACTTCCCCCTGGTCAGAACTCCACCCAGCAGATCAGCTTATCACAGCCTGGGTCATCAAGATCCACTCTGCAGCAGTCTTTTTTAAAATCCGGCCCAGGTATGCTGATCCAGAGACTCACAGACATGGGGCAGAGTTGCTACTGGCTCTCCCTGTGCCCAGCCACTCACGAGCCACCCGGGAGCAATGGCGGGTTCTAGCCCTGGCCCGCCACCCCAGCAGAGCCTCACAACAATCCAGGTGAGCCCCCACTCCATGAGGGCATCCATTTTCCACATCCGGACTTCCCCCTCTTCAGAACTCCACCAAGCAGATCAGCCTATCACAATCCTGCTCATCAAGATCCACCCTGCAGCAGTCTCTTTAAAATCCGGCCCAGGTATGCTGATCCAGAGACTCACAGACATGGGGCAGAGCTGCTATTGGCTCTCCATGTGCCCAGGCGCTGACGAGTCACCCGAAGAGGGATGGCTGGTTCTAGCCCTGGCCTGCACCCCAGCAGAGCCTCGCAACAAGCCAGGCGACCCCCCCCCCCCAGTCCATAAGGGCGTCAATTTTCCACATCCAGACTTCCACCTCATCAGAACTCCACCCAGCAGATCAGCCTATCACAGCCTGGATCATCAAGATCCACCCTGCAGCAGTCTTTTTTTTAAATCCGGCCCATGTATACTGATCCAGAGACTCACAGACATGGGGGTAGAGCTGCTACTGGCTCTCCCTGTTCCCAGCCGCTTACGAGGTGCCCGGGAGGGATGGCAGGTTCTAGCCCTGGCCTACCACCCCAGCAGAGCCTCACAACAAGCCAGGCGACCCCCACTCCACGAGGGCGTCCATTTTCCACATCCGGACTTCCCCCTCTTCAGAACTCCACCCAGCAGATCAGCCTATCACAGCCCGGCTCACGTGGCCGCATGCGCCTGCTCGTTTCATCAATAAATGCTGGATTTATGGATGACTACAAGAGTATGCTACCCGCACTGCATAGCCTGGCAACTACCAGTGTCGTATTTGATATGCCAAATACAAGTAACAATTATATACCTCATTCTCATGACCTGATCAAATGTTTTGAAGTTCTTTATGTTCCTGGAGCAAGCAGTTGCCCTTGGGCTCTACTTACATGAGACAGGACATATGGACATGTTACTGGTTCCCTCTCGAGCTAATCGATGATGAATGGGAAGACAGTGATCTGTTAACAGGCAGTATACATCAAACCTTCCTTCGCATATCCTTAGATTTACCTTCTGCCAACAATGAGTTGCAGCAGACTTCTGTGACTTAGACACTCCCTGCACCCTTCTCCCTTCTAGGCTTTGGAGGGGAGGTGGGTGTGGTCCCTGGTTCACCCTGCTATACTTCCAGCATATGTTGTTTGATACAGGTGTGGGGGTGCAGTTGTGTGTGTGGAGAGGTGTGTGGGGGATGTGGTTGTGGGGGTGCAAATGTGGGGGGGTGTGGGTGAGGGAGGTGCAGGTGTGGGTGATGATGCAGTTGTGGTGATGTCCTGTGCCAGTCCTGCCCACTTGGTTGGTACCCTGATGGTTGTCAAGATACAGGTATCCAAACCCCAAGGCACTACTATTTGCTCTCCACCCCTCACCTCCTGCTGGAGCAATTGAGCCTGCTCTGTTTTCACTGGGAACCTGCTGTTCCCAGGACTGACAGAACCCTGGAGGACAGCTTAGGGCTGAGCACTGGGTAGTGTAGAGTGTGTGGATGTTGGGCTCTGTGGCCTTTTTTTGTATGTACAGATCCTGTGAGCAGCCTTCTCTGTATTTGTCATGACCCCCCGGGGTTACCTCTATAGTCCTGTGATGCTTCAGCTGTAAAGTCTGCCTTGCTCTCTTGGAGTGAGGCTTCTCATCTCCTATGGACTGTAGCATTTTCTGCAGGCTCGGTTCTAAAATGAATAAATCATGTGAGGTGGTCTTCAAAAACAAGGCTGTGTGAGTGTGTGGGAGAGACATAGAAACAGAGGGGTTGGGGGAGACATAGAGATAGAGACATAGACACAGAGAGAGACAGACAGTGAGAGACAGTGATAGTGACAGAGACAATTGTCACAGATCAAATTTAAAAAAAAATTTTGGGGGCACCCACTGGTGCTTTGGAGTTTCTCCCTACTCTATGCTCAGGAATCATTCCTGGTATTCTCCAGGGAGCATATGGGATGCCTGGGATAGAGCCTGGGTCAGGCCTCTGCAGGGCAAGTGACCTAGCTGCTGTACTATTGCTCTACCCCACAGGCTTCGTTCATTCTTGTTTTATTTTGCACTACACTGGTTGATGCTTAGGGCTTACTCCTGATTGTGCACTCAGGGGTCACTCCTCAGGCCCTCAGAGACCATATATGGTGCTGGGACAGGAGCTGTGCTGGCTGCGTTTGAGGTCAGAGTTCCCCTGCTATCGTGTCTCTCCAACCCCACCCTGCTTTCTCAGGTCAAACATTGTTTCATACCCTTTAAAATTGCTTCACCTAATGGTTGTACCCCACTTCCTAAAAAAAAAAAAAGCTAAAATGTGTTGAAAGGTAGGGTCCTCATTCCCGTCTTTGTTCCTGGTCATCCCTGGCTCACTGGGGTGGCCAGGGTCTGGGGTTGTAGGATGCTCCCTGGTATGGCCAGGGTTTGGGGGCTCCAGGGATCTCTTTGGGCTGACTGGAGGTGGCTCCAGGGGTGCCCCTTGTACCACAGAGATACTTTGCACCTGAGGCTCAGGTGAGAGCCCGACTCCCTTTTCTCTGCCAACCCTCAGCAGAAGGGGAGCTGCGGGGGTATGGAAGCTAAGATTCCCATGGGGTAAGATAATAGGGGGTCTCAACAAGAGTGTGGGGGCCATGTTGAAAATGGGGTTCAGGATGCTTGTGGATGAGTGCCCCTGCCTGGTTCCTCTGGCCCCACCTCCTTGTGGGATGATACCAAGTGGGGCTCCCTTTGTCTCTGGCAGTGGGTACACAGCTGGTATGCAGGATGGCTTGGCTGCAGCATGGATCCTGGGACCTTTGTGGTTTTTGCTGCTGGTGGCACCTGTCATTCTCCAGAGAGCCTCTTGCTGTCTCTCCTGCCCCCTGGGCTAAATGAGGCATGTGGGTACTTCCTCATGCCTCAGGGAGAGCCAGACCAAAGGGCTGTGTGAGCGTTGGCAGGAATCGTGAGAAGATTCTTAAGGTGTTAAGGACCCCTGTGCATGCCACAGCTGGGAGGTCTGGGCTCTGCCACTCTGGTGGGTCAGAGACCTGCACTCAGATGCCTGCATCCCCTCTGGACATGGCAAAGGACCACCACTACATCAGGCTGTGCCATTAGGACTGAGTCTCCTTCCTGATCCTCCAGGCCAGCTGTGCTCCTGGCTCTGCTGGCAGGAGGAGGACACTCACCAGTGATTGCTCTAAAGGCACTGCCACACTTGTGCCCTTGAATACACAGGGTGCCTAGTGGAAAGGTCGCTAACCTCCGCTGCAGAGCTCAGATCTCTATCAGAATCAAAGCAGCCTCACCATCCATCTGAGGTGATCTAAAAGTAAGAAAAATTTATTTTTTGGGCCATTAGCAGAGTGGAGATGATCCCATGGGGGTCTGGTGTGAGGACCCTCCGGAGCCTCAGGGCTCAGGCCCTTAGTCTGGGCCCTGCAGTGGCCTCTTGCTGGTAGGATGCAGAGCCACAGTTGGGTGAGATGAGAAATGGGTGGGGTACAGACTGAAGTGGCCACTGGGGTGAGCCCTGCAGCACCCACTGTTGTGACCAAAGTTGGCCCCACACTGCATCTGGTTCTTCTGTTATTCTACTTGTGTGTCCAGAGGCCTGAGCCTTGATGTCTCTAAAAAGCACCATGAGGGATAGAGGGTCCTGCCAGCACATGTGTATAGGCGACTCTGTCTATTAGGGGAGCTTCAGGGGCCTCATGGCCTATCCTGCCAGTGGGTCTGCAGTGCCTGCAGTGAGGCCCTGGGTGGGGCAACATAGGGGTGTGGGGGGACACAGGAGAATGGATATTCCCTCACAGTGCCACCTGTTTCCATCACATCTCGGGTCTCAGCGTTTTCAATGAGGTCCTAGGCAGCTCCCAGGGAGGGGCAGAAGAGAAGAGAGACACATCAGCCCAAGGGGCAGCAATCTCCCTGAAGAAGCCACACATGTGTTGGATGACAGGCTTGGCTAGCTTGGGAGCTTTGCTCACAGCTTAATGTATTTACATGTTTTTAAACCAAGGTTCATTCTAATGAAATCTCTCTTCTATGTAAACACTGATGGAGGGTGTGGCAGTTACAGAAGTCACCTTGACTCTGAATAACTTCTGACTTATTTTTGTACATTTGCTAAGACTTCTATGTTATCTAGATTGGGCACAACTCCTCTTTAAGATTATAGGAAGGATCATACTAGTTTTCCCTCATGCAGGCGAGTGTGACCCTTTTCAGTATACAGAGATCGAGATACTCAGAATCACCCTGGTGCAAATAATAAATAGGAAGGATCTTGTGGGTACCATCTAGATTGCATGAAGTCCTTGAAATTAATATGTATTATTTTATACCAGCCCCTCTCTCTCCAGTGTTTTACATAAGAGATAATCTCGGAAGAAGGGGTTAGTCCTTGGTGTACTCCTTTGTTTATACCTGTAATAGGGTGTGGCACCTCCCTTCTACACTCTGTTTAGGGTTCTTTGTTGACAGGACCCTCCCTGTCAGCAGTTAGGATTACTTTGGTGTATATAAGGGGGACCAGATGTGGAAAATCCATTTTCCATGTCCGAACTCCCTCTCCAGATCCACCCAGCAGAAGAGCTGGTCATAGCCTGGCTCGTCACTGACCCACCCTGCAGCAGTCTTTTCCAAACCCTGCCCAGGTATGCTGATCCAGAGACTCACATGGGACAGAGCTGTTACTTGCTCTCCCTGTGCCCAGCTGATCACGAGGCATCTGGGAGGGACGGCAGGTTCTAGCCCTGGTCCCAGCAGATCCTCGCAAGAAGTCAGAAGAACCCCCACACCGGTGAGGGCTGCCATTTTCCACATCCGACTCCCTCTCCTCAGAGCTCCCCCCAGCAGAAGAGCTGATCACAATCCAGTTCATCAATAATTGCTCGAGTTTTGAGGTGACTACAAGAGTATCCCACGCACAAGGCAGAGCCTGACAAGCTACCCTTGTCGTATTTGACATGCCAAATACCAGTAACAATTATAGACCTCATTCCCATGACTTGATGGTTTGAGGCTCTTTATGTTCCTGGAGTGGGCAGATGCCCTTGGGCTATCTCGCATGTGACAGGACATATTGAGATGTAACTGGTGTCCTCTCAAGTAAATTGATGATCTACAAGAAGTCAAGTGCTCAAGTGACATAAGGGGACTGACTTGATGCACTCTCCCTTTTTTCCCTTCTTTTGTGTAGGACTTTTCTCGGGTGAGATCCTCTCTCTTTGGTGGGAGACTTGGGCTCTTGTGTATGGTCTAAGTTCTGACCAGAGCTAGAGTTCTTTCATTATGTTGGATTGCGGTGATATAGAACTTTTGTACTATTATTAAAAGCCTTTTTGGAACTGCGCTGGACTTGTGAGTTTTCATCCGTTCCCCAGCGGCCTCAGAGGTAGAAGAGAACTTCTGTCCTGATACTGTTGGATAGAAGCCCCAGCAGCTCCCAACACATGTGTGCATGTGTGTGCATGTACATGTGTGGGTATACAAGGGGAGGGATGAAGTGAGGGGGGGGCGCTGTAGTCAGGAACACTCACTCACAAGAGTGTCCTGAAGGTTAGAGCAGGTCACTTACACACATGTATGCTCACACGTGCACATGCATGAAAATGCTGGCATACATGTACACACAAGGCACATGATGACATATGTGAATGCTTGCACATGGTCCAACACATGTGCACTCATATATACACTCATACAACACCATGAATGATACACATGCATCTGTATACTTTAATAAGCACATTACACAAATGTGTGTGCATTCACAGACACATGCTCATAGACCCATATCTGCATGTGTGCACAGAGCCATACACAGATACACACACTTGTATGTGTCCTGCACCAGTGCTTTTGGACTTCCCTGAATCATTTGCAAGTCATGTTGAGTTCCATCCCTTGAGTCTTTTTTGGATGCAGCCAGGAAGGGAACAGTGAGCACTGTTGGCAATGAGGGGCTCCTCTCTCCTGCAGTGTGGCAGGAGCAGGAAGTGGGCTGGGTGCCCCTGGGCCAGACAGAGTTCAGTAGTGGATGAGCACTGACCCCCCAGAGTTCCGAGTTCTTTCTATGGACAGCCAGGTACCATGCTTGGTTCTGTTTTCTGGGTAGGACGGCAACATGGAGGAAGTCAGCAGCCTGCCAGGCCTCGCAGGGCTCATTACTCTGTTCCAGCTCATTGCTCAGTGTTTTGGATGTCCCAGCTCCACCAGGGCCTGGAGTGGCAGCTGACACATGGCTGTGCTCCTGACCCAAACCTTGTGCTCCACAGTCCCGGAATGGACAAGCAGCAGCTGTGGATGGACAAGCCGAGTGGATTCTTTTCAGGCACCAGGCGGAGGCTGAGTTCCTGACCAGAGCTGTCCTTACCCCTCATCCTTTCAGCTCCAATCCTCAGAAGCGACAGCTGTGGCTTCCTGTCTCCAGCTTTGATGGAGTCTTTGTCACTCCACTGATGGCAATTCACACAATCAGCACTGTCAGGAATAGGGCAGGGTGCAGGGATGGGGGAAATGGGTAGCATGTAAGAAATGGGGATACAAGAAATGGGGTGCAGGGAATGAGGTACAGGGGGTGGGGAACCAAATGGGTCAGGGATGCAGGGGATGGGAAGCAAATGGGTTGTCTGAGGTGCTGTATTTCTGAGTGCAATCCTGTTCACGATCAAGTAGGGGTGCTGAGTTCCTCGTTTCCTTCACCAGATGTCACTGAGTTTGAAGTTGCCTGAGGAGGGGTTAGAAAACTGGCCCTTGTTTTCTAGTAGCTTCTAGCTAAAGGAGACTGCTGCGGTTGGGGGTATCAGGCTTGGAGCAGTCTGAGCTGGCTGCAGTCCCGACATCTCGGGGTCTAATTTCAGTGACCCATGGACAAAAGTCCACTGTCCACAGAGTCTGACATCTGTGCTGAGTTCTGGCTTCCAGAGGGTCACAGAGGACGAGGTGCTGGGTGCAAGCTGGCTCTGCAGGCCTCTGCGGTCCATGTTCCTGTCTCAGGCACTCCCTGATCTCAGCTTCATTCTGCCTGTTCCCCACTTCCACTCTGCATTCCACAGGCAGGAAGGGGACCCTTGCTGACTCTAACATTGAGGGACAACAGCCCTGATCCCATATGCTCCAAAGCCGACTAGGAGTTGGGTTGACAAGGCCAGGAGAGTGGACACTCACCTTCCTTCTGTGCTATCATTGTGTGTGCACATGTCACATACATGTACCATGTACTGCATGACTGCTTAGTGCAGCACATACACTTCATGGTCACAGATACACAACACAGCAAACTCACTTTATAGTCACAGACACACAACACAGAACCAACTCACTTCTTGGTCACAGACACACAACACAGCACACACATTTCATGGTTACACACTCAATGCATCACACACATACTTCATGGTCACAGACACACAATGCAGCACACACAGCACACTCACTTCATGGTCATAAGCATACAATACAGCATACACATTTACACATACCACACACTTACACAGATGCATAAAAGCACACACCACACATTAACGTACATGTTACTACTATCACACATATCTAAATACAACAGCACACACATTCATCACACACTCACATAAATATTTATCTACACCCAGCATATATTTACATATATACTCTTGCATAGACACAGCTCGCACATATATACATACACCAGACATATGTATGCCTCCCTAATGCAAATACACACTATAGGTGCGGAAGATACACCTGAAATGAACCCAGAAGTTTCTTCACTAAACTAAGTCAATGCAAGAGGGACTCCAGCCAGATGGTTCCCATCATGCTGGGGAGGACAGAAGGATGGACACTGGTGGGACCACAGGGGCCCAGGGTCTTTGTACACTACCACCCATGGACATGAGCCTGAAGGGCTCAGAGAGCTGATCTGGGCAAGCATTCCTGGTCAGAGGCTGGCTGCCTTCATTTCCCTTCCTGTTTTCCATGTTTGCCCAGGACTGAGCAAGCTGCAGGCTCCTGGGAACTCTGCTTTTTAGCAGCAGGGTCAGGGTCAGGAGACCTGCAGCTGCTGGAGGGAAGTGTGTTAACCCTGCAGAGCCTCCCTGCTCTCCAACCAGACACATCTGAGAGCCTGGGATGAGAAGACCAGGGAAACCAATGCAGGGGCATGGGCAGGTGCATGGGCAGGTACCCAGGTACACAGGCAGGTACCCAGGTACATAGGCAGATGCATGGAAGGTACCCAGGTACAACACCAGACTAGAGAGTTCAGCACTAGAACTGGGTGTGGGCACTGAGCAGTCAGTGTGAATAGTTGGCCCTGGTGATGCGCAGGGCACTGAAGGTTCTTGCGTGTGCATGGTGTGTGGCCCTGATCTCAGAGTCATCTCCCCAGTCCCTGTTTGCTCTATTTTTTTGTTTGTTTGGGGCTAGCTGCATCGGCAGGTGGCAGACAGGAGACAGGCTTGTCTACACCCAGGGCTCTGTCCCATGGGCCCTGGATGGTTGAAGGTCTGACATAGAAAAGATTGGGCCACCTGGGATGAACCCAGAGCCACAGCAGAGCCTGGCAAGCTACCTGTGGTGTATTTGATATGCCAAAAACAGTAACAATAATGGACCTCATTCCCAAAGAATGGAGATGTTACTGGCACCCGCTCGAGCAAATCGATGAACAATGGGAAGACAAGTGACAAGTGACAAATGATACCTTGTGATACGCAGGCCTTCCCTACTGGCCCCATGCTCAGTGATCACAGAGCTCTTGCTACCTTTTCCATGACCAACCCTGATATATTAGAGCATCTCTTTTTTATGGCTATTTTATTTTATTTTTTTAAAGTATTTTATTATACCACGGTGAGATATACAATTACAAAGACATACAATTAAAAAGTTTATATTTGGGTTTTGGTCATACAGTGTTCCAGCACCCATCCCTCCACCAGTGCCCATCTCCCACCACCAATGTCCCTGGTTCTCTCCCCCTCCCCCAGCCCACCTCCATGGCAGGTTCTTTACTTCTTTCCCTTTTTCTCTTTCTCTTTTCTTTCCCTTCCAGACTATGGATTACAGAACATACATTAAAGGGTTGTCATGTGAATCTTTTTGCCTGTATTTAATGCTCAGTTCTAGGTTGGTATTAGTACTTTTGACAATTGTTAGCACACTGTTCCATTTTCTGTCTTACCTAGCCAGTTAGAGCATCTCTTGATAGGGCACACCCTCAGGTCCAGGGCTGCAGGATTGCCTCTGTAAGAGCCCTCTGCGGGATCTTCTCTGCAGGGTCTCCTCTGTAAGATCCCTTTGCAGGATCTCCTCTGCAGTGTCTCCTCTGTTATATTCCTCTGTGGGATCTCCTCTGAAGGGTCTCCTCGGTAAGATCCCTCTGCGGGATCTCCTCTGCAGGGTCTCCTCTGTTATATCCCTCTGCGGGGGATCTCCTCTGTAAGATCCCTCTTCGGGATCTTCTTTGCAGGGTCTCCTCTGTTAGATTCCTCTGCGGGATCTTCTCTGCAGGGTCTCCTCTGTTAGAACCCTCTGTGCGATCTCCTCTGCAGGGTCTCCTCTGTTATATCCCTCTGCGGGATTCCTCTGCAGACTCTGCTCTGCAAGATCTCCTCTTCTCTGCTGATCTTTTGCTGCAACCCAGCTGCCCTCCTTTGGTCCAGAGCAGGAAGCAGTGGGGTTCATGCCAGGGACAGTGTCTCTTGCTAGAGAGGGTGGAGAGCTTTTGGGAGCTCCCAGCAAGTCTAGGCTGGACCTTCAGGCTGCGAGAATGATGATCAATAGATTCATCTGCTCCTGGAGTGTCAGTGGAGCCCTACTTGATTTTTTCTGCTTGGGATGAGGACCACTTACTGGGGAAGGAAGTGTGTCTCACAAGGGTGGGGGGGTTCTTGCCTTCACTTCCAGAGAGGCAGGGACAAAGCACCCCACCTGGTATGTGACCTGAGGGGACCCTCAAAGAGGTTCTTGGATCCAGGAACCCCCACATGGCTCCCTGGTTCTCTGGCTGTGGCTCAGGGTGCGTGGGAGAAGAAATGCAGGGAGGTGGGGCACTAGTCAGAGGCTTGAACCATAGACCTTCTGCATACCCTAGTTCCTCTCACAGGGGTTCTTTCCTTCAGAAAAGGTGAGCAAGATAGTGGCAGCTGGAGAATGAGAGGCCCAGGTAGTCTGCACAGAACCCTGAACACCAGGCCCTGCTCCTTTATGTGTGGTGCCAAGAATGATGCAAAGGCTGTGCTGATCTCATGAGTGGGCAGGTTCAGCCTCATGCCTGAGACAAGGGCACAGGGATCAGGATTTCATGAAAGAGACAGCAGTGAGGGTTGGCTGTGGCTTCAAGGTAGGTCTGTCGACACTGCAGGCTGAATCCTTGTCACAAGTCCCCCCAAGAATAGCAGCTGATCTCTGGAGGCTTCCCAGAAGGGGCTGGTTTCTTAAGGGGACTCCTGGCTGTGTCTGCACCCCCCAGGTTGTCTCAGGAGCAGCTAGGCCCCTTGTCTGGGTGTCCCGGGTTGGGCGCCCACCTGTGCTGGGCAGTACAGGTCACTGCAACCTCTCACCTGCACCTGAGCTCTCTGACACACTAACTTTCTCAAAGAGCCAGCCAGGATGCCACTGTGTGAGTTTCTCTGACCAGGGGCCTGGAACTAGAATTTTCTCAGAGCAGGGGGTGAGGAGGGGGACAGGGTACCTCAGGGATCCAGGCTGGACAGAGCCAACTCATTTGACTTCCCTTCCTGGGGCAGGTTCCTGCAGCACATGGGGCATGTGGGCACAAAGGACACTGTGCTGATGCTGTTCAGACACTGAGGAGACTCCTCCAGACACTGAGGTGAGGCCTCTAGACACTGAGGTGCTGCCTCCAGACACTGCAGTGATGTTGTCTAGACACTGAGGTGACTTCTCCCGGCACTGACGTGAGGCCTCCAGACACTGAGGTGAGACCTCCAGACACTGCAGTGATTCCTCCAGACACTGTGGTGATGCCTCCAGACACTGCAGTGACATCATCCGGACACTGCAGTGATGCTCTCCAGGACCCTGTGGTCATGCCCACTGGACACTGCAGTGATGCCCAGCTCAAGTTAAGCTCACACTGAGCAGGTTCCTCGTACAACATCTCTTCATAACCTAGACTGATAGCCTGTCCTGGGTCAGTGTCCTGGTCAGTGCCCATGGTCAGCACCCTGGTCTGTGTCCATGGTCAGCACCCATCCATGGAGTGGGACACACAGGTGTGCTGGGGTCAAGGCCAACTTGCACCACATCCTAGGATTGCTACTCCCAGCCCAGTTGACTGAGAGTCACTAACCTCAGGAACCCCTCCCCCCCCCATGAACCCTGAGCAGTACAAGAGCCCCATGACAACTGTGTGATGGACACAGTTCTGATAGAGGCAGCCAGGCCTCTATCAGAGAGACTAATGGGGGAGAGAGACTAATGGTGGAGGGAGGTAGATGGAGTTGACAGTCAGACTGATAGGGGAGAGAGATGGAGGAGACAGGGCAATGGTTGAGACAGATGGAGCTGTGGTGGTGATGTAGGCAGGCAGATGGGGGGGGAGGGGAGCCCTGGATGGCAATGAACTGTCGTCATTAGGCTATCACCTTTTGGAACCAGGAATGAAGACTTGATAGGACCCATTAACCAACAATGGACCCTGAGGAAGCTGGATCCACCTTCTTCCACACAGTGCTTAACACCCCATCAACTTTGATGGGCCAGCAGAAGATTCCAGAACACTCCAACCCAAAGGGATAAATGCCCCCCCCCCCCCCCCCGAAATCAGTTGGGGCTCTCTGCCTCTGGAGTAGCCCGTGTTCCCCCTTGAGCACTTCACTCTCTTTCCCTACTTCTTCCCCCGTCCTAAAACCCTCCTTAATCAAAATCTGTTTTACTTCACTGTTTGTCAACTCCTGAAAATTCTTTTTCTGCGAGGAAGACAAAAACTCTGAGGAAACCCTGGATAAGGCCTAGGACTGGCTTTCCTTTCCTGCAAAGAGCAATTTCTCGCTCCAGCCTGAGTCCGTAGCTCCATGAGAAATCTCAGGTGGAGGGGATCAACTCCCGTGCCTAGAGATCAAGTGGACATCAGGTGTGGCTTGACGGTCACCTTGTGGGGCTGGTGGGGCTCAGGTTCACGCTGTGCAGGGGCTCATCGCAGACTTTATCAGTCCTAAGACTGCCCAACAGGTCCCAGGTGGCAAAGGTGACTGGGGAGAAAGTGACCATCTCTCTCTCATTCCCGCCTCACATAAACCACCTGTGGGGTCCACCTACATCAGTGGGTGAAAGAGGAAGCCCTCAATTTTCCCCTTGCCCATGGAGAGAAAACCAGTTTCTTCTTGCCAGATGCTTTATCTCTCCCCCATCTCCCTAACACATACTTCATCCCGAAGGTCCTTTCTTAACATTCCAGGATTTTTTGCAGGCCCATAAAATTCTCCCTTGAATCTTAGGTTCACAGGAAAGCCATAAAGCCTAGAGACAAATGGGTAGGAGAGACAAATGGGGAGGGAGAGATAAATGGGAGGAGAGACAAATGGGGGAGGGGGGACAAATGGGGGGAGGAGAGACAAATGGGGAGGAGAGAGACAAATGGGGAGGAGAGACAAATGGGGAGGAGGGACAAATGGGGAGGAGAGACAAATGGGGAGGAGAGACAAATGGGGAGGAGAGACAAATGAGGAGGAGGGACAAATGGGGAGGAGAGACAAATGGGGAGGAGAGACAAATGGGGAGGAGAGACAAATGGGGAGGAAGGCACACTGGTAATCTTCTGTAACACCGTATCTATTAATTAATTAATTATATTAATTCATAAGATGTTCATATTTGGGTTTCGATCATAAAGTGTTCCAGCACCATCCCTCCACCAGTGCCCATTTCCCACCACCAATGTCCTTGATTTCCTCCTCCCTTCTCCCCTAGCCTGCCTCTATGGCAGGTTCTTTATTTCTCTCTCTCTCTCTCTCTCTCTCTCTCTCTCTCCTTTTCCTTCCTTTCCACATTGTGGACTACAATACATACATTAAAATGATGTCATGTGTAACACCGTATCTTAGAAATGTAAAGATCCCAATTTTCATCTAAAAGTGTCTACAGGAAGAGCCTTTACCTGAAACTTCTTTGTATTCTCTATACCATTGGTTAGTTGATAAATCTACAGAGAGTCTTTAAAAGAGTTTACACAAAATCACCTTAATTTTAACTTAGTCCTATACTAAGTTCCTCCCCACAAGGGGAGTTCCTTTCCTTTCTCCTCTACTTTTCAATAAAATTTTCTACTTTCCAGTTCTGAGTCTGAGCATCTTTATTGTTCAATATTTTCATTCTTGAAAATATTTTCATTCTTGAAAATATTGAAGAACCTGGGAATCGCTTATGGAACACAGAGAACAGCCACCGCTGCTTCTTCTGCCTTACCTGCATCAGAGGGGAAGTGGTAGGCAGGCCAGTACTTAAAGATCGGGAGGTACCTAGAGTTGTGATGGGGGGTCTGGGTTGGGCACTGAAGGGTGAATGTAGAGGGCAGTGACAATTGGAATGAAAATTCTCAGGAGGACATGTGGACTGGACACTTCTCTGAGCCCTGGGAAGAGCAGAGGGGGGGGGGGGAAGGGGAATGTGGTGTCTGTGTCAGTTTAAAAGTCACAGCTCCCAGCCAACCTACCCTGTGACCTGGGTGTTTTTTTTTTTTTTTTTTGGGGGGATAATTTGAGGGAACCATGTGGTGTTGGGGACGGAACCCAAGCAGTACCTCTTTGCTGCCCTTCATACCACCTTCTGGCCTGGTCTTCCTGCGGCTCCCTTTTCTGGAGCTTGGTGGGATGCCCTGTGGTGTAAAGCACTGCTTCTCCTTACAGAACAAAACAGCTGGTGTGGTTTCCCTCTGCTGAAGCTAAAGCTGCCGTCTGCACCTGCGTCACACCAGGCATCTCTGGCCTTGGCCCTATTACCCTCGTGCTCTCTAGGGGCCAGTGAAGGAACTAATAGCATTAGCAAAGTAGACCAGGCTGGCTGTGAAAGTCCAGACAATGTCCATATTCTTGCTGTGAGGCTTCACAGCCTCCTAAGCATAAGGGGTAGCTCCTTGTTGCTCAGAGCTCAAGGCGAAGGACCTAGCACCCACCCAGGCCCTAGCACCCACCTAGAGCCTCAGGTATAGGTTATTTGTACTCCCCATTCACACATGCTGAAATCAATACAGAGAACAAGCTTGGAGAAAAAGAGGGTTAGGTAAGATTGCCTTCCATGCATCTGACACCAGCATCTTGTGGTCTCCTGAACACTGTCAGGGTGAGCACAGAGCCAGGAACAGGCCAGGTATGGCACCAATCCCTGCCCTATATCTCCACAAAAATATCACATTCAGCTTCTGGTGAAAGAAGGGAATATTTATAACAAACTGCTTACAGGAAATTGAAGATGTTCTCTTTGCTTAATAGATAGAAATACAAGCTACTATTTTATGCTCTGAATTTGAAACCCCTTTGAGCCAAGTTTTCAGGTCTCATCCTGGACCAAATCAGTGATGGAAGTCTACCTGGTGGGTTCCCATTCTCATTAGGCATTTGGGGAAAAGGGAAATATATAGTTCCCTGCACCAGTCACAAAATCAGCTTGTTTTGCATTAATCTGGATTTGGTCATATGGCAGAACTACCTGCAAGGGAAGTTGAGAAATGTAATTTTCAATGAGCACATGCCCACACTGAGTGGAATATGACATGCCACAGCAAAGGCTGCTGTTAGTGCCAGCTGCACCTCACCCCCACTTGCCAGGACACTTAAGCTGCTTCTGACCCCACCTGCTAGGACACTTTCAGCTGCATCTGACACCAAATGTCAGTGCCCTTCCCACACAGAGAGCAGCCCCAGGTTCCCAAGATTCCTCCCCCACACAAGTTTTACCCTGTTTGAGCATCTAAGCTTTCATGGAGGTCTGGGACCTCGTTTCTCTGACCTGGGGATGCACTGTATCACTGTGTCACTGTCTTCCCATTCATCATCGATTTTCTCGAGGCATCAGTAACATCTCCATATGTCCTGTCTCATGCTAGTAGAGCCCAAGGGCATCTGCTTTCTCCAGGAACAAAAAGAGCCTCAAACCATTCCATCAGGTCATGGGAATGAAGTCTATAATTGTTACTGGTATTTGGCATATCAAATATGACACGGGTAGCTTGCCAGGCTATACTGTGCAGGTGGCATACTCTTGTAGTCACCTCTGATCTCCAGCATTTATTGATGAACGCGTGAGCTGGGCTGTGATCACCTCTTCTGCTGGGTGGAGTTCTAACAAGAGGGGAGGTCCGGATGTGGAAAATGGTGGCCCCTCATGGAGTTGGGGGTCGTCTGGCTTCTTGGGAGGCTCTGCTGGGGATCCAATGGCCCAGAAAAGATTCTTTTTCATTGCCCACCAGACTATACAGAAGCCGAAAAGAATCAGATACAAACACATAAACTCCACTGTGTTTGGGGGCAGTGGGGAAACACGGAGACAGAGGAAACAGATGAACAGAGATGGTCACCCAGCAGGTGTGGCTCCCTGGACCTCTCCTGGCACTCTCAGCATCCTCCTCCATGGTCTCTGTCTCAGTCAGTCTTCCTCCTGCCCTTCGGATTGGGTACTAGCCAACTGGTCCCTCCTAGGAGGCGTGGTTCTAGCCACTTCCAATGAGGGTGAAGAGGATGCGATGGAGGAGGTTTGTGCTTTTCTTAGAAATATACTTTTCTCAAAACTGAACTTGACTTCAAATATATTCACTTTTGAGCATTTAATTTTATGTTCAAATATATTTTTATTTAGCAGTGCCAGTACCACCCTCCCCCGCCCCCCCACACACACATGGCAGGTGCTCTAACACTCACTTCTGAGCATTTTATGTGCGATAAACTGCATTTTCTTGTGACCAGACATAGTTTTTCAGCCCAGATGTCCATGTATTTTAATCACTGGTCTCTGCAGCTTGATTTGTCCCATTAGTATGTAAATTAATCATGACCCAACATCACCCTGAATCTGAACCTCTCTGGGACAGACTCCCATTGTCTGCTGAGGACTCTCAATCAAAGAGCTGGGATCCAGAGTTTTGTCTTCCACAGGTTCTACTTCACAGGACCTGTTTGTAACAGCTTGGGGCAGAGCAGCATTCAGCTCCTTTTAGCTTTGTGAGAGCTTCTGTGTGGGCAGGATGTGCGCTAGCAAAGAGACACTTCCTCTGGGCTGTGCACTCAGCAGTCAGCGCTGCTGGAAGTCCTTTTTGCTCAAAAATCCTTCAGCAGGATTTTGCTGAATCACATCGATGCTAATGCTAGAGCCTGGGAAGAGAGGGAGGCCATGGAACTTCCCTTAGGGAATGACAAGCAGCCTGTGTCTCTGCACTGCTTGTTAGGGCTGAGTCCCCTGTTCTCCTGGGTGGGGCTTCTGCTTTCCTAGGCGGGATTTCTGCATTCCTGGCTAGGGATCCCCCTCTATTGTCTCATCCCTTCTGTTACTTTGCCTTCTATTCTCAGGATCCCTCAGAGGGGTCTGACCCGCATGTAGGATAAACATTGCTATCAGTAAGAATTTGCTTAAAGGAGAAGCAGGAGACCAGTAGCATAAGCCTGCAAGGATAAGGGCCTGGTGCCTGAGTTCATCCAAGTAGTAGAGCTTGGGCGCAATGCCAGGACACCCAGCTCCAAGCTCTGTGGGGCTGGACCAAAGGTGGCCTGGTGAAATTTCAGTTTCTCTCTGTACAAGCTGCTGCTTGCTGGCCCACCTGCTGGGACAGTTCTGAGAATGCAGTGTGGTGAGGTTCAGTGTGATATGAAAAATTGCTGTACTTTTCATGCATATTCTCTCTTGAGAATATGCAGGGTCACTAGAACTCTGCAAGTCCAGACCCGACGTTAATGGGGGGGAGGAAGATACAGTCCAAAGCCAGAATCTGTGCAGGGCAGAGGGGCACCCTTTATACTTTCCTTCTATTTACCCCCACCCCGAATTCAATCTCTATCCTCTCTTCCCAGTCCTTCCTGAGAGAAGTCTGCATTAAAAATGTGAGCACCTCAATCCAAACACAGGTGCATCCCTGAGGGGAGGTTTCCTCACAGCCTCAAGAGGTGCCCATGGAGCAGAGAATGTGGGGGGACAGGTGATAGGGCACAGCAGTTACAGCCCAGCAGCTGAAGGGAGGCCCTGCTGTGTATGTGCACACATGTGTGCACATATGTGCATGTGTATGCACAGTGTATGAGCATAACACTGTACATGTATGTATATACTTGTGTGTTCATGTGTGTGCATGCTTGTACTTCTGTGTGTATCAGTGGTGGCGGCAGAGATGAGGCTGAGAAGAGGGGAGGACACACAGGGGACTTTCCTGCCCCCCTGATTCCACTTTCCTCTGCCCAAAATTAGGAGATTATTCCCTGGGTGGAGGAGTACAGAAGAGTTTTATAGCACTTCAGGAAGAACATCATGTCCTATTCCAGAGAAACCATTTCTTTGAAATGATTCTGAAGTCAAATGCAAGAAGGCACAGAGAGGAGAAGCTCACACAATCCACCTGAGAGTCATCCACATTGTTTGGAGTCCGCAGCCTTATTAGTGGTGGGGAGACTGCCAGGGCTGGGGTTCCCACAGCCTTGATACCAGGGGTCACACTGGACGGTGTGGGCAGTGCTGAACATCAAACTTCATGATTCGCATGTGCAAGGCAAGTGCCTGAGAGGCCTCCCCAGGGTCCCATCTGGAGTCTTCCTGGCACCCCCTGCATGACTTGTCTCTTTCATGATGGTGAGCTCGTGCTTTGAACTCCGTCTTTGGGGGTTTGGACTCTGCCTTTTGGGGGCTGTCTAAGCAGGGCTCAGGGACCACTATCCAAAGTCCTCAGCAGCTGAGTAAGACAGCTCAATGCTCAGCCCATGCTGCTGGGTATCTCCAGAGGTGTTTGGTGGGGGACCAAGTAGTGCCCATTGCTGAACTCGGAGCCCTGGTGGGTAGGATCTGAGCAGGGCCACAAAGTCACCCGAGGAGTGTTCCTGTCCACCTGATCCAGAGAACTGTAAGTGTGCAGGGGGTGTATGTTCCCGGAAGACTCACCTTCTCCCCAGTCTCTCTGGGTGCCCCACCACCTTGCTGAGGGTCTCCTTTCCCATATCTGTATAGCCCAGGCTGTCCTGTCTACAGTTTGAATCGAGGGTTGGAGGGAGCTTTGGCTGTTTGGCTCTGGGCTACTGCTCAATCCACTCTCTAGTCACCAGGTGCCAACTCTGTTCCCAATAATCTCCTTCTCTTGCCAAGTAAGGAGAAGCTGAGGCCAAGTAAGAGGCCCTTCCAGCCCCGCCCCACCCCTGCTACAACCCAGGCTTTCCACTGGCTCCCGCACATGCTCCCATACTTGCTTGTCCTGCTGCTTTTCTCTCAGCCTCTTCCCTTGAAGACATGGCCCCCTGGACCCTGCAAGGACACAAGGATTCTTCCTACCTACACTCCTCCCTACTCCAGTACCAAGCAGCACCTGTCTCTGCAGAATGCTGTTCCTTGAGTCCCAGGCAAGGGATTCAGGTCTGGTCACTCCTGGTCCCCTCAGAAAGCTGGGCAGGGGTGACACCAGAGCATTTTTTTGAGGAAGGGAGGGTCCCTCCTCATCCCTCCCCAGCCACCATTCACATAAGGCTGATGTGGGTGGCTTTGAGGGTCCCTCTGTTCTGGGCCTTGGGTTTTCTACCTCTGAGAATAGTAGCGCACACCCTCCCTTATTTCCTTCCAGTGCTGGTGCTCTGAGACTCCAGCCCTGTCCTGTTTGAGAAAGAGGGAAGGAGAGAAGAGGAGGAGGGGGAGAGAAGAAGTGAGGAGAGGTCTGGAGAGGTGGAGAGGTGAGAAGTGAGATAAAGGGAGAAGGAAAATGGGGAAAGAGGAAGGGGGAGGATAGGAGGGGTAGGGAGGAGAGGAGGAGAGTGAAGCAGAAGGGAGCAGAGGGGGTGTGAAGGGTGGGTGTCCCTCTCTGAGGTGCTCTCCTCACAGCAGTAGTCCAGAGCACAGGGATTCGCTCCTGCACTTCCTTCAGGGCACCCCTTCCCTGTTCTTCCCTCCCTGGCTGCCCTCTCTATACTGGCTTTGGGGGACTGTAGACGAGGTGGGTCAGAGCCTCACAGTGAGGTGGATTTCTGCTGTGTCTTGGAGTGCCAGATGGGTGGATAACAGCCTCATTCTTGGGCTCCTCCACCCCTTGATCCCGACTTCATGCATCCCTAGCATGTGGTTTCCTAGTGGCCAAAAAGGGTACCTCGGAGCCCCCCAACAAAATGAAAATGTCTCTTGAAGGTAGGGAAGGTCTGAACTGGTCACAATGAAGATGCCTCTTGAAGGTAGGGGAAGGTCTGATTATATAAAGAGGTTTCTATACTCCAATCTACTGGGTGGGGACCCACTAGAGCAGCCTCCCCTACACAGCAGGGCTCAAAAGCATTGGTGAGGAAGTAACAGGGTGAGAAAGTATCAGGTAAGAAAGTATAAGGTGAGAAAACACTGGGGTGACAAGAATGGAGTTGGAAAGTGCTGGGTGAAAAAGCATTGGGGAAAGAAATATTGGCATGAGAAAACATCAGGCTAATATATATCAGGGGTAGGTGCAGGACTCATAGTGTGGGGGAGGGTACTTGCCTTGCATGTGACTGACCCAATTTGGTCCCCAGCACCACAGATAGCCCTCTGAGCCCCATCATGAATGATCCCTAAGCGCAGAGCTGGAGGGAAGCCCTGAGCACTGCTGGGTGTGGCCCCCCCAAAAGGAAAATATTGGGGCAACAAGATCTCTGGTGAGAGTGTTAGGAGGAGAAAGTATCACAGTAATAGGACTACCGGGTGAGAGGGCCAGAAAGTCAATGCCTGCACCTTCGGTGTAGATAAGGCCCCAGTGGGATCCAAAAGGCACAGTATCTACCAAGATCTGTTAAGACAGTTGAGGTCAGGGTTCTGAACCTGGCTGAGACTATAAATAGGGCCCAGGAGAGCATCCTGGGGGGGTGGGAGTTTCCGAATGAGAGAGCAGCAGCTTCTGGTGCCTGACTAGCACCTAGGCCATGGGGCCCCTGGTGCCTGAGCTGGATGGTCAGTACCAGGGAGGAGAAACTGCTCCTAATGCCTAGACATGAGGGCCAGCACCAGAGCCATGGGGCCTGGTGCCTGAGCCCCAAGGGCTGGCATCAAAGCTACAGGGCTGCAGAGCTTCAGGGCTACTGAGTATTAGGACCACCAGCAGCAGGGCAACATGGAGGAACTCAAAAAATTAGATAGGGATTCAGAGACACAGGAAATTGTAGCAAGAGATAAAATAAGGTAACTAGGGAAATACAGATACACCCGGCAGAGCAGATACCAGCTTTCCCCGTTGAACCCTCTGCATTCCACGGACCAAGAGAGCAACTTCCGACCCAAGTCCACCATCCCGATAGAGCCTCAGAAGAACCCAGAGAAACCCCCACACCTTGCTGGCAGCGATCTTCACCATCCGCACTCCGCAGCTCGTAAAATCTCCACCCAAGAGATTAAGCCAGTCTCCAGCCCGGCTTGTCAGAAATCCAGCCTACAAGGACCCACCCTTCAGAGACGCCGCCCTTCAGAGGAGAGTATTTCAAGCCCAGGAATGCTTGAGCCACAGACGCAGATACACCCGGCAGAGCAGATACCAGTTTTCCCCTATGCATGGCTGCTGTGCAGCCACACAATTTATCTCCAAATTACCGTGAATATTCCATCCACCCCTCTGAGAGAGCCCCATAAGGTAATGAAAGTCTAGCACCCGCACGGGCAGAGCCTGGCAAGATGTCCAATGCATGTTCGATATGCCAAAACCAGTAACAAAAATGTTTATTTTCCTGACCCCGAAAGAGCCCTTAATACGGCAGTAAGAAAGGAGAACAAGCAGTGCCTGATAAAATTTCACGGCCAACCTAGGCTGCCAAAACGAAGAAGGACTAAAATGACTGTCTGTACTTTCAATGCACGTAGGCTGGCATTGGAAACATATATCGAGTATCTGATGGTGCAAGCTCAAAAGATCAAGTATGACATCATTGGTCTGACTGAGACGAGGAGGTGTCAGTCACATCACGCTGTATTTGACACCGGAGAATAATTGTTCCTTGGAACATGTGACCAAAGAGGCATCGGTGGCATTGGTGTCCTTGTCAACACGAACATGGCCGTCAACATTGATTCATTTGAATGCCTAACAAACTGGATAGGATGATTACACTTGAAGAGATGTGGCCCACTGCCAGCAATTTCTATCTTCATTGTCTATGCACCAACATCCACATACAAGGAAGATGAAATTGAGAAATTCTACATGGAACTGGAGGAGTTCTATAAAAAAGATCACACCTTCTACAAGATCATATTCGGTGATTTTAATGCAAAGATAGGACCGAGAAAATCAACTGAAGAACTCCACATCGGAACCATGGCCTAGAATGGAACGAACAGGGTGAGAGACTATCTGAGTTCATCATGTCCAACAAAAACCATTCATGGGAACTCACAGTTCCAGAAGGCTAAAGAGAAACGTTGGACATGGGAATCTCCTGGTGGACAGTTCCACAATGAAATTGACCACATCATCTTCAATCAACGGTTTTGTTTGACCAATGTTGCTGTCATCCCCAAATTCCAAACAGGATCTGACCACCGCCTCCTTCATGCAAAATTCTACTTCACCCAACGGGGGGAAAAGGCTGCAAAGTTTAAGAAGAGAACTCCCAGAACGACCACCAACTGGGAACTCTTGGCACCATTGCAGCAACATGGGAAGATACCATCATTGACAACATCGATGAAGAATACAACCGACTGGTTCAGCACCTCCATGATTGTGCGAAGAATGCTGAGAGAGAGAAAGACACAAAAGGACGCCTGTCTTCAGAAACTCTTGAGCTCATTTGCCAACGTGGCAAGGCATGAGCCTCAGAATACCAAATGCTAACGTCCAAGCTTGCAAAGTGGTGCAGAGAGGCGATAAAAGAAGACCTCAAAGACAGAAGAGCAGAAATACTGGAAGATGCAGCAGAAGCCAGGAAAAGCATTCGCACCTCCCGCCTGTCCTTCGCCAACTATAAGACCAAGATGACTGCCCTCCGACGCCCTGATGGATCTATCACATCTTCCAGAAAGGCAATGGAGAAGATTATCCATGACTTCTACTCAGATCTCTTTGATAGCCACGTCCACCTGCCCACATACCAAATTCCACAGGATGGATATGTCATTCCCAACGTTCTCCCTTCTGAAATCCGACATGCCATTTCATAGGTAAAGAAGGGAACAGCACCAGGCCCAGACAAAGTCAGACCCGAACACCTGAAGAATCTGCCATCGGTACTCATCAATACACTAGCTCGGCTCTTCACATGCTACCTGTCTGAATACAAGGTGCCCTCCCAATGGAAAACCAGCAGGACAGTTCTATTGTTCAAGAAGGGAGACATTCATGACATCGGCAACTATCGCCCCATCTGCCTGTTGTCCGTCATCTACAAGCTGTTTACACGAGTCATCCTGAACAGGATTGGCAGAACACTAGATGAAGGACAACCATGCGAGCAAGCTGGCTTCCAGAAAGGATTCAGCACAATCGACCATATCCACACAGTAACCAAGCTCATTGAGGTTTGTAGGGAGCACAAGATGCCTCTCTGTCTCACATTCATTGATTTAAAGAAAGCCTTTGATTCTGTGGATACTGAAGCGGTCATCGAAGCCCTAGCCAAACAGGGTGTTCAAACCCAAAACATCAAGATCCTTCTTGAGCTGTATTATGGATTCACCACCAGGATCTCACCATTCTACAAGGAAGTGATTATTGATGTCAAAAGAGGGGTTCGGCAGGGTGATACCATTTCACCAAAACTCTTCAGTGCCACCCTCGAGAACATCATGCACAATTAGAATGGGAAGGAATGGGAGTGAAGATAGACGGTTGGCAACTACACCACCTCCACTTTGCTGATGACATCATTTTAATAACACCAAACATTAACCAAGCGGCACAAATGCTGGCTGACTTTGACCGAGAATGTGGAAAGATAGGTCTGCAGCTGAATCTAAGAAAACTATGTTTATGAAAAATGAACCAGTTCCAGAGGCCCCATTCACTCTCAATGGAACAGACATCTCTGAATGCAGCAGTTATGTGTACCTAGGTCGAGAACTCAACATGATGAACGACCTAAAACCTGAGCTGCGCAGGAGGAAGAGAGCAGCATGGAATACCTTCAAAGGCATCGAAGAAATAGCTAAAAGGACAAAGAACCTCCGGCTCCGGGCACATCTCTTCGACTCCACTGTTCTCCCTGCATTAACATACGCCTCAGAGACCTGGGCCCTACGAAAGCAGGATGAGAATGCTATTTGGGTTTCCCAGAGAGGAATTGAAAGAGCTATGCTTGGAATATCATGCCTCACTCAAGTGAGAGAAGGAATCCGAGTTCCGACCTCCATTGCTATCCAGAATCAGGGATGCTGTCTCGTTTGCCAAGGCATCGAAAATCAGATGGGCTGGACATGTAATGCAATTTGGAGACGACCGCTGGACTAGAGCCATTACCGACTGGATTCCACGGGATGTCAAAAGATCACGTGGCCACCCACCTACAAGATGGTCAGACTTCCTTGTCAAGACCCTGAAGGAACGGTTTGAGGCTCTTCATATTCCTGAATCAACCAGATGCCATTGGGCTGCATTGGCACGTGATAGGGTCCAATGGAAATGTTACTGGTGCCCGCTAGAGCAAATCGATGAATAACAGGATTCAAGTGATCAAGTGATCAAGTGAACTAGGGAAATAGAAAATAGATAGGGTCATAGCTGAGGAGTCCAGTGGAAAAATAAGTCCTGAAAGAGAAAAGCCCTGAGCTGAAAGGATCTAAGGAAAAGGTCCTGAAAGAAGACGTCCTGGGAAAGGACCAGAAGCATGCAGCCTAGAACATAGACCTCAGGAAGTGAGAGGCCCTGACAAGAGGAGGCTGCACAGACAACCTCTTCCCCCAAAGAGAGAGCAGCCTGCAGGAGAAACTGCTGGGAGAGAGATGGAGGTCCAGGAGAGGTTACTGCAGAGAGCAAGCAAGAAACGAAACAAATTAGTAGTATAGAATAACCTTCAGGAACCTCAGGGGAGCAGTGTCGCTGGACACAGGCGTGGGCCTAATGGACAGTGAGTACTGCTGGGGGAGCCTGCTAGGCCCCAGCATCTGATGTTATAGTCACCCCCTGACTCCCAAGTAATGTTAAGGCTATGGAATCCACAGGAGGTCCCTTGAGCCTGGGACCTTGTGACCTCCATGAGGGCGGGAGCCACAATCCCCCAAATACAGTTAATTTTAAGCCTTAACACCCCAGTAGTGCGGGAAGGCAGGCTTTTGTTTTGGGAGCAGAGGAGAAGAATGAAAACTAAGCAGGGAGAGAACCCCAGGCACCCTCCAGTGTGCAGGCACCAAGCAGGAGAGCATGGCACTGCTGGGCTAGCCTGGGGCTGCACCTGGAGGCAAGTGAAGAAGTGGTAAAGATGTTCCCTCTTTGAGGATACCTGGGGAGCCCAGGTCAGTCTCGGCTGCCTTTGCATGGGGATGAGAAGGGGTCTGGAAGGACAGCTTGGTTAGGCCCACCTTGGGGGTCCCTTCCTTGAAATCCCCAAAGAGTCTCAGGGGGACCTGACTGGCCTCTCCTCAGCTAGTGCCACTCCCTGCCCGTACCGGTGGGGTTGGGGTTCTTAGCGGAAAGTGCTCCTGGAGCCAACTGTGCTGGGAGCTCTGAGCAAGCCTCTATGCAGAAGGGCCCAAGGGCAGTGTGGGCAGGACTTCATTTCATTAAAGAATTTAAACTTTTTGTGTTTAATTTCCCTCTTTTGGCTGTGTTGGAAGTGGCTTGTAACCAGAGCTGGGCTCAAGGGGTGCCCTTGGTTGCAGTGCATGGGATTGGGGGTGCTGCCGTGATTACACTCCTGCACCCACCAGCTCCTGTTCTCCCCTCACCCCTTGGCTGAACCTCCTCAGGCCCTTTCATTCCTGGGCTTTGGAACAGGCTGGGGATGGTGGCAGTAGTGGCTGTATGACCTGCAGTGGAAGTTGGCAGAGACAAACTTGCCTGGGACAGCTGACGGCAGCCACCTACCCCAATGCACAGCTGGGGTCTGTATAGTTTTGGGTTCCCTCTTCCCTCTCACTCTCCACAGTGATTATGTTGGCATTGTTGGGCTGTATGAGGTCTTTGGTGGGAGTGCAAGTCTAGGTAGACTTGGGGTCCCTCTTGGAGTCTGTTCTGGCAGCTCCTGGGCTATGTCTAGTGCTTGGAAGGTGGGATTTAGGGCAGAAAGGAGGGACCATGGTGTAATTGTCTAATTAGCACGGGGCGATAGGGGTTGGCAGGGGTATACAGAAGGGGGGACGCCCTCTTGTCAGAGAAGCCTTGTTTCCCTAGGCTATGACCTCCCTGATTCTGGGGAGTCAGAACCAGAAGGCTCCCCTGTTCCCTACAGTAGGAGCAGGAGAGCTGCCCCTCCACCCCAATGCCAGGAACTCTGTGCCCTTATTATGGGCCTTCAAGACCCTCCCAGCAGGGCTGCTGCTGGGACTGGAGCAGTTTCTGGTATTTGCTGGTGACTCAGGGGCCACTCATTGAGGAGGAGCCACGGGATCTTAGGGGGAGCCCTGGTAAGGACACAGAGCTGGGTCCTCAAGGCTGGAGTGGGAGGAGAGGGGGTAGAGGAGGGTGGCAGAGCAGTCCCACCCTGCTTAGGAGCCTGGCCTAGCAAAGATACCTCTGTACCCCTGGCACCCCTCACCTCACCGGGCACCATCGAGACACATCAGTGGCTCCCACAAGGGCTGTGGGATCAGGTGAGTCTTATAGCTGCCTGGTCTTGACTACCTGCCATGGAGCTCTGACTAAAGTGCTTCTAAGGACTTTCCCACACTGACTCTTGCCTCCAAGACTTTGTGGGAAGATCATCCTAGGATCCCAGCTGAGTTCTGAGCTCCATGGGGATGGACTTCAGGAAGAGAAGTGGCAAAGCTGAAAGGCTCATGGCAAAGTCCTCTCAGAGCCTCATTAGGCCCTGCCATCATTGTGTGTCTCTCCTCAAGATACCTGTGATGCCCAGGTGCCTGTCGGTGGGGACCCTGCCCAAGACAGCCAGGCAAGAGAGCGTGGGTACTGTCTAGCAGGGCAGCTCCTCGAGCAGCAAGGGACAGTCAGTCCAGAGTCTGTCAGAGGACTGTGCCAGGTTCCCAGAAGGGAGGCGTGCCAAGGTTGATCGTGCAATACAGGGATGAACTCATAGACTCAGCAGATGTGGTCCACAGCATTGGGTAATGTGGCTTTGGAGTGGTGTTCTGCCTGGTGCCCACTGTGGGTCAGGCAGTGCTCAGGGCATACTCCTGGCTCTGTACTCAGGGATTACTCCTGGCAGTGCTCAGGTGACTCCAATGAGTGCTGGCTGAGAATCAGATCAGGGTTTGTTACAGGCATATAAGACAAGTATTTGATGTGCCAACTACCAGTAACAATTATAGACCTTATTCTCATGACCTGATGAATGGTTTGAGGCTCTTTATGTTCCTGGAGCAAGCAGGTGCCCTTAGGCTTTACTTGGCATGAGACAGGACATATGGAGATGTTGCTGGTGCCTGCTCGAGCAAATCGATGATGAACGGGAAGACAGTGATACAGTGATACAGTGATATAAGACAAGTGCCTTCCTCTGTCTGAACTGATCTTCAGCCCCTTATTTCACTTCTTAAACTCTTGACTTAGCAACACTGACGCCCGGCAGTTGCCTTTGTCCCTCGCCAACTGACCTGAGAAGTGGTGCTTGCAGGAAATGTGATTGTGTCCCTCTGCCACCATATAACATGTTGGTTAACTCTGCCCACCTGCCCTTCCCCACAATGATCTGCTTATTCCTCTCCCACCTACAATGGAAGGAGCCAGTTGGGTGGGAGAAAAGTCTTTATAAAGGGATTCCTCAGATTAGACAAAGGCCTTTTAGAGCCAGTTGGGGCTGGAACGCTTCTTTGTTATTTGTCTTCAAAGCTTTCATGTGGGGAGAAGAGCCCATTGACCCCCTAATACCGAGTGCAGTGGTCATCTCCTTCCTGCCGGAATGCAGGAAACTCCCCAGTCCATCAGCAATCCCTAGGGCCAGGAAAAGATCCTGATGGGTGCATTTTACTTGGAGGCCATTCCAAAGGCCATTTCTGCTTAGAATGGATTGGTGACAGTAGAGATATGGTGGTCTGGGCTAAAAGGGCCCCAGATTTGATGTCAGATCTGACACAGCCCATCTCTGGAACCCCTACTCCAAAACCCTAGGTTGGTGCTATTTTCTGCTTTCTGAAAGAGAAGGAAAATACCCATTGTGAAAACCAGTGGGTGTGACTGGTTCTACAACTTTTGGAAAACAATATAGATACTTCAAAAAACTAAAACTAGGAATTAAGCTTATACATGACCCAGCAATTCCACTTCTTGACCTCTGCCCCGCAGATCCCAAAATTCTACCCAGAAAAGACATTTTCATTCCTGCGTTCATTGCAGCACTATTCGCTATAGCCAAAATTTGGAAACAACACAAATATCCAAGAACAGATGACAGGATAAAGAAACTATGGTATATCTATACTATGCAATAGTAATCAGCCATAAGGAAAGGTGCCATTTCCTGTTCCTCCCATCCAGGTGGGTCACACCAGTCCTTTGGACTCCTGCTTATTTGTAATACAGGCATGAGAGAGTACAGCCCTGATAATGGGGGACCCCAGCCTGTGGTTGAAGGCTTGTCAATATAGCTGGCGAATTTCTTGTCCATTACCAGGAGACCTCTGTGGTGGAACTTTCTGGGTTATTGGGCCACCATGCTGATTCCAAAACTACTTTTTGCTGAGACAGGACAAGTCTGAGGTAGAAGTCTCCTTCCTCTTTTTCCTGTTTTAGGATGGCAAGATTCAGAGGCACCATTGTCCTCTCAGGAATCAGCTTTATAAACATGCTGACCCGGCTTGGAGCATTCATGTCTAGAGTTTGAGTCCCCAAAACTAAAAAGGTTACCAGCTTAAATTATGCCTCTTATAAGTGTGGATACAGAAGCAGAATGCAGGACAGTATAGGACAGAGACCTCCTCTCCCCACTGACTGACTGGACCCTGGCCTGGGGACTGTTCAGTATGGTTTTATAGAAGAACCCCTTGACCTTCCCTTTCATCACAGTGCCTCACATTCCACAGTTCCACAGAATGCCAGCTACATTCCTGCCACACTACTAGCCGGAAGCCAGAGTTCATGGAAGGGAGGGTCAGGGGGAAAAGGGGGCATCTCACTACTGGAGGGTGAGGGGGTAGCTGAGAGTGGAGCATTCTAGCAATGCCTTGACATCCTCTCGTGTTGACCCAGTGGATTGGGTGGTGGTGGTGAGTGGTGGAAGAGAAGAACTTATTGGTCAGGAAGGACATAATGGCCTGTGAAGGGTGTCATAGCCCAAGAGGAGGGGCCTGGGAGCAAGGAGGAGACATAGACACGTTCTTGCTCTAGGGAATGGGTTCATAAAATCAGTAGCATTCTATCTGAGTCCATATACCCAGGTGGTCTCTGTTGGATTTTACCTATTCCAGATTCCAGTGCTCCTGGGAGCATCCCACTGGGGTACACCCAATCCTCTGTGTTTAACTTTAACCTCTACTCTGTGTTCTTCTCCCCCTTCCTGTTAGTCACAAATATCCTAATCAAACAGAAACTTACAAAGTTAAACCTTCTGATGGCTTTGGATTTTATATATGTGAGTGAAGTATTGCTTTTGTTTTTCCTTTATGTCCCTTGCATATTTTTATGTTTGAACAAGGTTCTTTTTTTTGTACAGACACAGAAAGACAGTTAATGATATGCTTTTTGTAATATAGGAGTTAACTGACTCTGAAATATTTACTCCCTGAGAATCCTCATATTTACCTGTCTTAAACCACAGTGGGCCTTAGTTCTTTACACCCCTAAAGGTGGGTCCCACTGAAGGACTTGGATAGACCCAGGCAAGACATAAGTAAGTTACCCTGGCTTCGACATGGGGCAGCCTAAGTGCCATAAGATGTATAATTTAAGAGCGTGATCATAGAACCAAAACTAAGCAACTGATTAGGGACCCTGTTAGGGTTAGGGACAACTAACTTGGCCTGAGGACTGTAGTCTGGGAAGTAAGCGAGATGTCCCAGGAAAAGACACACCCTTTACCATGAGTCCAGAGAGACCATGGACAGTATAGGACAGAGGCCTCCTCTCCCCACTGACTGACTGGACCCTGGCCTGGGGACTGTTCAGTATGGTTTCATAGAAGAACCCCTTGACCTTCCCTTTCATCACAGTGCCTCACATTCCACAGTTCCACAGAATGCTCCACTCTCATGGTCTTTCATGGTCTCTCCACTCTTAACTTATCCAGGATGTAGATAAATGTCTATATCTCCTATTTTGTTTATACAAAATGACTAGGAATTTTATTAAGAAGTAAATTTATATAATTTCTTATGGATTACCAGTAAAGAAAAAGAACGTGAGAGCTCCTAGATGGAATCCTGCCCTTGGGTGAATCTCCTAGAAGATTCCCCAAAGGAAGGGGTTCTGCATCTGTCCATTGTTTACGATTAAAGCCCAACTACCACTCTGATTGCTATCCCAACCCTTCATGATGTCTCTATAATTAGCTGGATTTACTTGAATTAAATGGCCACTGACTACCAGTGAATCTGTGGTTTCTTTCCTTTGTCCATTGGTGGGGGGTGGGGGGTGGGGCTATTGGCCCTGAATGCACCAGGACCCTGCAGAATTCCATAACTCTCAGCAGTCAATGTGAAACTCATCACCACTTTCACCATTTTTTTATTTATTTTTTTTATTTTAATTTTTTATTATACCACCGTGAGACATACAATTACAAAGGTGTTCACAATTGGTTCTTGGTAATACAGTATTCCAGCATCCATCCCTCCACCAGTGCCCCATTTCCACCACCAATGTACCCCACCCCCTCCCACCCACCTCAGGCTGCCTCAACAGCAGGTAGCCCTGTTTCCTCTCTTTCTCTGTCTCTCTCTCTGTCTCTGCATCTCTCTCCCTCTTGTTTTACACATTGTGGCTAGCCCTGCCGATATTTGAGTTTATCACTTAAGTCTCTGTGTATATTCAATGGTGAGTTTTAATCTGTCATTACCATTTCCCACATTTAGTAAAACACTGGTATCTATTTATATTCTATTAATGAATGCAGTCATTCTATATCTGTCCTTTTCCTTCTGACTAATTTCACTCAGCATGATAGTCTCCATGTCCATCCATTTGCAGGTAAATTTCATAATTTCATCTTTTCTGACAGCTGCATAGTATCCCATAGTGTAGATGAACCACAGTTTCTTTAGCCAGTCCTCTGTTCTCGGGCATTTAGGTTGTTTCCAGATTCTAGCTATAGTGAATAGCGCAGAGATGAATAAAGAAGTACAGATAGTGTTTCTGCTATGTGTTTTTCAGTCTCTTGGGTATATTCCCAGGAGTGCTATTGCTGAACCAAATGGGAGCTCAATATATAGTTTTCGGAGGAATGCCCATATTGTTTTCCAAAAGGGCTGGACCAGCCGGCACTCCCACCAACAGTGGAAAAGAGTCCTTTTTCCCCACATCCACGCCAGCACCGGTTGTTCTTGCTCTTTTGGATGTGTGCCAGTCTCTGTGGTGTGAGATGGTACCTCATTGTTGTTTTGATTTGCATCTCCCTGATGATTAAAGATGAAGAGCACTTTTTCATATGCCTTTTGGCCATTCGAATTTCTTCTTTTTTGGAAGCTTCTGTTTATTTATTCTCCCCATTTTTTGATGGGATTGGCTGTTTTTTCTTGTGAAGTGCTACCAGTGCCAGATATATCCTGGATATTAACCCCTTGTCAGATGGGTATTGGGTGAATATTTTTTCCCACTCTGTGGATTGTCCTTGTATCTTGGTCACTGTTTCTTTTGAGGTGCAGAAGCTTTTCAATTTTATATAATCCCATTTGTTTATCTTTGCTTCCATTTGCTTGGTCAGTGGTGTGTCGTCTTTAAAGATACTTTTTGTTTTGATGTCGTAGAGCCGTTTCTCCTATGTTTTCTTCGATGTACCTTATAGTTTCATGTCTGATGTTGAGATCTATAATCCATTTTGATCTGACTTTTGTGCATGGCATTAGAGGGGAGGTCTAAGTTCTTTTTTTTACACGTTGCCCAGTTTTCCCAGATCATTTGTTGAAGAGGTTTTCTTTGCTCCACTTAATATATTTTGCTCCTTTATTAAGATGTCATGACATCTTTTTTTTTTTTATATAATTTTCCTATTACATTTTTTTTTTTTATTTAACCTCAAACTTCCTTCCCCTTTTTTTTTAAAATTTTTTTTTCTTTTTTTTCCGGCCCCGTTTTTTTTTTTCCTCCCCGCGGTCCCCGCCGGTATTTCTTTTCTCCCCTCGTTTTTCCCAATTATTTATTTTCACTCCACTCTCTTTTTCATTTCCCGCGCACCAAAAACCCTTTCTTGTGGTATAGATCGAGGTAGACACTCCACCTCCCTCCCCCCCCTAGTTGAGATCTATAATCCATTTTGATCTGACTTTGCATGGTATAGAGGGAGGTCTAAGTTCTTTTTTTCACGTAGCTGCCCAGTTTTCCCAGCATCATTTGTTGAAGAGGTTTTCTTTGCTCCACTTAATATATTTTGCTCCTTTATCGAAGATTGATCACTTGATCACTTGAATCCCGTTATTCATCGATTTGCTCGAGTGGGCGCCAGTAACATATCCATTGGACCCTATCACGTGCCAATGTAGCCCAATGGCATCTGGTTGATTCAGGAATATGAAGAGCCTCAAACGGTTCCTTCAGGGTCTTTACAAGGAAGTCTGACCATCTTGTAGGTAGGCGGCCACGTGATCTTTTGACATCCCGTGGGATCCAGTCGGTAATGGCTCTAGTCCAGCCGTTGTCTCCAAATCGCATTACATGTGCAGCCCATCTGATTTTCGATGCCTTGGCAAACGAGACAGCATCCCTGATTATGGAATAGCGACGGAGGTCAGAACTCCGGATTCCCTCTCTCACTTGAGTGAGGCGTGATATTCCAAGCACAGACAGCTCTTTCGATTCCGCTCTGGGGAGACCCAAATAGCTTTCTCATCCTGCTTTTGTAGGGCCCAGGTCTCTGAGGCATATGTTAATGCAGGGAGAATGGTGGAGTCAAAGAGATGTGCCCGGAGCTGGAGGTTCTTTGTCCTTTTAGCTATTTATTCGATGCCTTTGAAGGCATTCCATGCCGCTCTCTTCCTCCTGCGCAGTTCAGGTTTTAGGTCGTTCATCATGTTGACTTCTCGACCTAGGAACACATAACTGCTGCATTCAGAGATGTTTGTTCCATTGAGAGTGAATGGGGCCTCAGGAACTAGTTCATTCTTAATGAACATTGTTTTCTTTAGATTCAGCTGTAGACCTATCTTTCCACATTCTCGGTCGAAGTCAGCCAGCATTTGTGCCGCTTGGCTAATGTTTGGTGTTATTAGAACGATGTCATCAGCGAAGCGGAGGTGGTGTTGTTGCTAACCATCTATTTTCACTCCCATTCCTTCCCATTCTAATTGTTGCATGATGTTCTAGAGGGTGGCACTGAGACTTTTGGTGAAATGGTATCACCCTGTCGAACCTCTCTTTTCACATTAATGATCACTTCTTTGTAGAATGGTGAGATCCTGGTGGTGATTCCTTAATACAGCTCATGAAGGATCTTGCTTTATTGGGTTTGAACACCCTGTTTGGCTAGGGCTTCGATGACTGCTTCAGTCTCCACAGAATCAAAGGCTTTCTGTAAATCAATGAACGTGAGACAGAGAGGCATCTTGTACTCCCTACAAACCTCGATGAGCTTGGTTACTGTGTGGATATGGTCGATTGTGCTGAATCCTTTCCGGAAGCCTGCTTGCTCGCATGGTTGTCCTTCATCTAGTGTTCTGCTAATCCTGTTCAGGATTACTCGTGTAAACAGTTTGTAGATGACGGACAACAGGCAGATGGGGGAGATAGTTGCCGATGTCGTGAATGTCTCCCTTCTTGAACAGTAGAACTGTCCTGCTGGTTTTCCACTGGGAGGGCACCTTGCATTCGGACAGGAAGCATGTGAAGAGCCGAACTAGTGTATTGATGAGTACCGATGGCAGATTCTTCAGGTGTTCAGGTCTGACTTTGTCTGGGCCTGGTGCTGTTCCCTTCTTTACCAACGAGATGGCATGTCAGATTTCAGAAGGGAGAACATTGGGAATAACATATCCATCCTGTGGAATTTGGTATGTGGGCAGGTGGATGTGGCTATCAAAGAGATTTGAGTAGAAGTTCTGGATAATCTTCTCCATTGCCTTTCTGGAAGATGTGATAGATCCATCAGGGTGTCGGAGGGCAGTCATCTTGGTCTTATAGTTGGCGAAGGACAGGCGGGCAGTCGCGAATGCTTTTCCCGGCATCTGCTACATCTTCTAGTATTCGCCTTCTGTCTTTGAGGTCTTCTTTTATTGCTTCTCTGAACCGTTTAGCAAGCTTGGACGTTAGCATTTGGTCTCCTGAGTCTCGCGCCTTGGCATGTTGGCGAATGAGCTCAAGAGTTTCTAAAGACAAGCGTCCTTCTGTGTCTTTCTCTCTCTCAGCATTCTTCACACAATCATGGAGGTGCTCAACCAGTCGGTTGTATTCTTCATCGATGTCGTCAATGATGGTATCTTCCCATGTTGCTGCAATGGTGCTAAAGAGTTCCTAGTTGGTGGTCGTTCTGGGAGTTCTCTTCTTAAACTTTGCAGCCTTTTCTCCCCGTTGCGGGAAGTAGAATTTTGCATGAAGGAGACGGTGGTCCGATCCTTTTTTGGAATTTGGGGACTACAGCTACATCGGTCAGACAAAACCGTCAAAAAAAGATCACACCTTCTACAAGATCGAAGATTAAGTGGTTGTATATTTTAGTGTGTGTTTCAGGATATTCAGTTCTATTCCATAGGTCTACAGTCTGTCTCTATAACAATACCACACTGTCTTAATTACAACTGCTCCGTAGTAGAGCTTGAGGTTGGGGAAAGTGATACCTCCCATCTTCTTTTTCCCAAGGATTGCTTTAGCTATTCGTGGGGGTTTATTATTCCATACAAATTTCAGGAGTGTTTATTCAATTTCTTTGAAGAACATCATGGGTATCTTTTCAGGGACCGCATTGAATCTGTATACAGCTCTAGGAATATTACCATTTTGATAATGTTAATCCTTCCAATGTATTAGCAGGGAATGTGTCTCCATTTCCTCAGGTCTTCTTTTATTTCCTGAAGTAACGTTTAGTAGTTTTCTTTGTAGAGATCCTTTACATTCTTTGTCAAGCTGATTCCTAGGAATTTTATTTTCTGCGGCACAATTGTGAATGGGATAGTTTCTTTAATGTCCCTTTCTTCTCTTTCGCTGTTTGCATATAGGAAGGCCATTGACTTTTGGGTATTGATTTTGTACCCTGCCACTCTACTATAGGAATGTACTATTTCTAGGAGCCTCTTGGTAGAGAGTTTCGGGTTTTGAGGTATAATATCATGTCATCTGCAAATAGTGATAACTTGGCTTCTTCTCTTCCTATTCGGATGCCCTTAATGTCTTTTTTCTTTCCTGATTGCTATGGCAAGTACTTCCAGTACTATATTGAATAGAAGTGGTGACAGTGGGCAGCCTTGTCTTGTCCCTGATCTTAGGGGAAGGCTTTCAGTTTTTCCCCATTGAGAATGATGCTCACTGTGGGCTTGTAGTAGATGGCCTGGATTATCTTGAGGAAGGTTCCTTCAATCCCCATTTTACGGAGAGCTTTTGTCATGAATGGGTGTTGAATCTTGTCAAATGCCTTCTCTGCATCTATTGCTTTCTTGGTTTTTTTTTGATATGATGTATTATGTTGATTGACTTACGGATGTTGAACCATCCTTGCATTCCTGGGATGAATCCCACTTGGTCATGGTGTATAATCTTTTGATGACTCTTTGGATTCTATTTGATAGTATTTTGTTGAAGATCTTAGCATCTGTATTCATCAGGGAGATTGGTCTCTAGTTTTCCTTTTTTGTGACATCTTTGTCTGCTTTGGGTATCAGGGTGATATTTGCCTCGTAAAAGCTATTTGGGAGTATTTCTGTTTCTTCAATTTGCCGGAAGAGCTTAAAAGAATTGAGAGTAGGTCCTCTTTAAAGGTTTTGTAGAATTCACTGGTGAATCCATCTGGACCTGGGCTTTTGTGTTTGGGGAGACTTTTGATTACCGATTCTATTTCCTCGATGGAGATAGGTTTGTTGAGGTATTCCAAATCTTCTTGTTGCAGACTTGGGAAGCTATAGGAATTCAGGAATTTGTCCATTTCTTCTAGTTTCTCTTGTTTCATGGCGTACACGCTCTCATAGTAATCTCTGATGATCTTTTGAATTTCTGTGTTTTCAGTTGTGATGTCCCCATTTTCATTTCTCATTCTATTTATTTGGGTTCTCTCTTTTTTCTTTTCTTACAAGTCTTGCAAGTGGTTTGTCAATCTTGTTTATTTTTCCAAAGAACCAGCTTTTGGTTTCGTTGATCTTCTAGATTGTTTTTTGACATCCCATCTCATTGATTTCTGCTCTAAGTTTTATTATTTCTTTCTCTCTGCTTGGGTTGGGTTCCTTTTGTTGATCTCTCTCTAAGATCTTAAGTTGTGAAGTCAGACTGTTTGTGATGGCCTTTTCTTCTTTTCTGATGAATGCTTGAAGAGCTATGAACTTGCCTCTTAACACTGCTTTTGCTGTATCCCACAAGTTCTGGTAATTCGTGTCTTCAGTCTCATTTGTTTCCAGGAATCTTTGGATTTCCTCTTTGATTTCTTTTTATGACTTGCTGGTTGTTCAGCAGTGAGCTGTTTAGTTTCCAGGTACTTGGTATTGGTCTCCGTTTTTGTGTACAATTAACTTCTATTTTCAGTGCATCATGGTCTGAAAAAATAGTTGGCACAATTTCTATCTTTTGATTTTATGGAGGCATGATTTATGGCTCAGCATGTGATCTATTTTGGAGTATGTTCCATGTGCACTGGAGAACAAAGTGTATTCAGCTTTTTTGGGGATGAAATGCCCTGTATATGTCTACCAGCCCTCATTCTTCCATCTCTTCTTTTTTTAGGGCCAGTATTTCCTTGGTAAGTTTCAATCTTGTTGATCTATCCAGGGTTGATAGAGCAGTGTTGAAGTCTCCAACTACAATTGTGTTGCTGTCAATGTCTTCTTTGAAGTCTATTAGTAGTTGTTTTAGGTATTTTGCTGGCCCCTCGTTGGGCGCATATATGTTTAATAGCATGATTTGTTCCTGATATATGCATCCCTTGACTATTAAGAAGTGACCTTCACTGTCCCTTCTGACCTTCTTTAGCCTGAAGTCTATGTTGTCGGATACCAGTATGGCCACTCCAGCTTTTTGGATGGGTTGTTTGAGTGAAGCATTGTTTTGCAGCCTTTTATTTTGAGCCTGCCTTTGCTCCGATTGTTCAGGTGTGTTTCTTGAAAGCAGCAGAATGTCAGATTCAATATTTTGATCCGTTTTGCCACTCTGTGTCTCTTAACTGGTGCATTTAGACCATTGACATTGAGAGAGATTATTGTCATGAGATTTTGTGCCATCTTTCTGTTTAGGTTGGTTGTTTTTTTTTGGGTTATGTCTCGTCTTATAGTAGATTTTTCAGTCCTTCTTTTAAGGTTGGTTTTGATTTACAAAGTTTTAAGCTGTTGTTTATCCAAGAAGTTGTATATCTGTCCTTCAAATCTGAGTGAGAGTTTAGCTGGATAAAGAATTCTTGCTGAGGCATTCATTTCATTAATTTTTTTTACTATATCCCACCACTGCCTTTGAGCTTGGAGGGTGTCTTCTGAGAAGTCTGCTGAAAGTGGAATAGTTGCTCCTTTGTATACAATTTCCTTCTTTGATCTTGCTGCCTGAAGAATTATGTTTCTGTCTGTGGCATCCATTACTTTGACTAGGTTGAGTCTTGGGGTCTTTCTATTGGGGTCTTTTCTTGCTCGTATGGAAGAATACCTGAACTGGATGCCTTCGTTCTTTAACTCAAGGAACTTTTCAGCCAGGATGCTTTTAACTGTTTTAATTTCCTTGGTGTTACTTTCCTGTCCCTCTGGGACTCCGATAATAATTCTTATGTTGTTCCGCCTGACTTCATCCCATTTTTCTCTGTTCCATTGCTGATCCATTTTCTGGTCTTTTTCTATCGTATGTAGTTCTCTGAGTGCTTTCTGCAGCTCATCTTCAGTCTCACTGATTCTCTCTTCCGCAGCTGTCATCCTACTGTTGAGAGTTCCTATTGTGTTTTTCATTTCATCTACTGAGTTTTTAAGTGATGATATTTCTATTTGCATGGTTCTCATTTCTGCTCTCATATCCTCCCATAATTTATTGACTGCCCTTTCAACTGCTTCATTTATGTTCTCCTGTATTTTATTGGACCTCTGCTCCATTTTTTCGTTGAGCTCCGTAATCATCCTACCAATTTCTTCTCTAATTCCATTGTCAGAGAGATCTTGCACATCTGTATTCTTTTTTGATTCTTCAGGGTCAATTACTTCATCTGTTCTTCGAGCTGGGGATCTGCGTTCTTTCCCCATGGTGTTGCAGTGTTCAGGGATAGATTCATCTAGTGTACTGTTTCTTTTTTTCTTGAGGGTATTACCTTCCCTTGGTGTTGAATTTCCTAGTATTTGTATTAATAAGTGGCCACTTTAGATTGAGCTTTTTAATGGCCTACCAGGGATTTGGAATCAGAGCATTTGGCTCACTCTACCTGTATCACTTCTATTTGGGATTTCTTGTCCTGCCAGTGGCTCCTGTCATTGCCCCTGTCCTCAGACTGCAACTCTGTAAGCAAGACATCAGACTGTGTCATTTCATTGGCTCTTCTGTCAATAATAATTCCTAAAGCAGTATTGTCTCAGATATTCCAGACAAAGCCTTGGTAATGTGGCCCATTCCCAAATTAGGTATTACAGAGAGAAAAGATTTCTTTCTGGATTTATGCAAACATATTTCCATAAAGCTTAAAGATACTTAAAAGGTTCTGATGGTGTCAGAAAAGAGAAAAGCAAATGACTCAGTTTTACTCAAAAGACGTTCAAGGTACCAGGCTATCTTTGTAGTTCAAACAGTTTTAAAATATTAAAAAAATTTTAATTTCAATAAAAATATCCTTGGGGCTGGAGCGATAGTCCAGTGGGTAGGGCGTTTGCCTTGCAAGCTGCCTTGCCCATGCGGGCCCAGCATCCCATGTGGTCCCTTGAGCACCACCAGTAGTAATTCCTGAGTGCAGAGGCAGGAGTAACCCCTCAGTATTGATGGGTGTGACCCAAAGAGCAAAAAAAATCCTTAAAATGTTTATTTGGGAGATGGAGTGACAGTACCATGGGTAGGGTATTTTTGGGTATTGTATTTAGTTGATTCAGGTTTGATACCATACACCCTATGGGGTCCCTTGGGCCCACCAGGAGTGATCCCTGAGTGCAGAGCCAGGGATAACCCCTGAACACTTCCAGGTGTGCCCCAAAACAAAACAAAACAACAACACTAACAAAAAAACATTTACTTTCTTTTTTTTTTTGAAGAGAACTGCCAGTAATTTAATAAAAAAATTAATTATAGCAACAGAGTAACAAGACATGGTGTTCTAAATTATGGGCCTGGCTCTTTCCTCAAAATTTTCTTTCTTTCTTTTTTTATAAGTATTTTATTATACCACCATGAAATATACAATTACAAAGATGTTCATATTTGGGTTTTGGTCATACAGTGTTCCAGCACCCATCCCTTCACCAGTGCCCATCTCCCACCACGAATGTCCCCAATTCCCTCCCCCTCCTCCATAAATAAGGTTCTTTATTTCCTACATAAAAGTTTTGGTTTTTCCCGTTCTCTCTATCTCTTTCTCTTTTCCTTCCCTTCCAAATTGAGGATTACAGAACATACATTAAAGGGTTGTAATGTGTATCTTTTGCCTGTATTTAATGCTCAGTTCTAGGTTGGTATTAGTACTTTCAACAATTGTTAGCACACTGTTCAATTTTTCTGTCTTACCTAGCCTCTGACTCCCACACGTTTGTGATAATTTCCACTTTTGACAAAACCTCCTGATACATGAAAAAAACATTTACTTTCAATAGGCCATTCAGTCCCATGTTGAAAACCTTGATATCTAGCAATATTAAGAGCTCAGTTATCCATAAACTTACTGATTTTCTGTCTCATGAAAAGTCTGTATCTAGTAATTTTTACAAAACTTTTGAGCACAAAATCATCTGAGCAATTTTGTAAATGGCAAAAGGTTTTAGAATGCTCACAACTAAAATCTCATTATGATTTAGCTGAAAAGGAGAGATGTTCAATTTGTGACATGCAATTTCCTAGACTACCCAGAAGTGACCAGATTATATCAGACTTTTTTAAAGGAATCTCACATAGAATCTCACATAGAATAACCACATCTTAACATGTTGGGTACAAAAGTTTTCAGTGGACTAACCCACTGGTGGACTTTTGCCATTTGGCACAGAATAAGCACAAGAGAGGGCCGTGGTGCATGAAAGACCTGGTGGCAGACGCAGAACGGAAAGGTGGCAGAGTACACTCCCAGGAGTCTGCTCTGCTTCCTGATGCAGGGCAGGCCTGTGACAATAGTCTCAGTTTTGCACTGATCAGGAAGCTAAAGTGTGGGTGTTTGTTAGCAGAAATTTCTGCCTACTCACCCCATAGATCCCTGCATTTCCTGACCTGCAGACAGAGCCCTGAGAAGCACCATCTGATACTCTATCCAGAGCCTTCTCCATCCCCAACACTCACTGTTGGCTGTGGTTCCTCTCAAACAAAAGTGGAGTTTGGACATGCATGTTCCTGGCTGGGAGCCATCTTGGTTATTTGTCTTCTCCAATAACCCTGGTGACTAGCAAAGGGTGCCAGGGGTGCAGAAGGGAGAGGCGCTGCTGAGGGCATGAAGAGAGGAACAGCAACTGAGGGGATCTTGCTTTCTGCTTTTGGTTGGCTCAGGGGAAGCTGGAGCACAAGAGCACAGCAAGGGCAGAAAGAACTCCTAACTCCTGAGGGCCTCATCCAATGGTTTGGTTAGAAGAAAACCTGGAATTTCCCTCCTGAGCTTTGTCCTGAGCAGCTGCAGTGGGGGCGTTTTTCAGGCTTATATTTCTTTCTAAAGCCTAGGATGGAGGAAATAAATGATCCGAGGGGTTGAGGGATGTGGCCCTAGACACATAGCTGGGAAGAATTGAAAGGGAGTGGTGGGGTGGCTCAGTGACCCAGAGCCACTGTGATGGTCAGAGCAGCCCTGAAGCCCTGAGCTGAGCTTCACTGGGCTCCAGGACTTGGTCACAGGGGTGGAGGGAACTGACAAAAGCTTATCCCTGCAAGACCAGATACTCTCTGGGGCCAGAGCAATAGGACAGCAAGGAGGGCACTTGTCTTGAAACCGGCCTACTCGGATTTGATCCCCAGCATCCTATACGGTTCCCTGAGTCCTGCCATGGCTGATTCCTGAGCATAGAGCCAGGAGTAACCTCTGAGCATCACTGGGTGTGGCTCCCAAACCCAAAACAAACACATGAAAGACCAAATGCTCTGGAGCCAGCCAGACCTGGGCATTGGATGTGTCCCTATGTGGATCACATACATACACTCATACACAACACACTC
>JAJIBD010024166.1:0-58026 GCA_021461705.1 Cryptotis parvus
ACTGGGCTGCCCCCTTGGCTAGTGTCTGGCCTTCTGTCCACTCTCCTTGATGACCATTAATCTGTCTCTCCTCTCTAGAGCCTGAGGTACCATGCCAGGAGATCCCACGAGGTCTAGGGTAGAATTCAGGGGTTTATATCAGAGGAGGAGATTTTACCTTTGTTTCCTATCTGTAACTGAAAATTGGCATTTCCTTTAATCTCAACACAGGCAAGAAACCTCAGCGGTTCTTGCAGTGCCTGTGACTTTGACACCAATGAAATCACAGTTGTTTTCATATCACATTTCAGTTGTTGCAGTATCTCAATACTGTTAACACTACTTCAGAACTGCAGCAGCTATTAGGCCTGTCGCTGCATCTTATAATTTAACATGTAACAAAGAAGCATATGTATTACAAATCTGGTTTTTAAAATATTTTGATAACTATATGGGTTTCCTTTGTTAGCTTGTGTGTTTTACGCATTTAAAAACATTCCCGAGAGGGAGCTCATAGGCTTTAAAGGACTAGCTCCCTTCTTAGGCCTTGCATTAAAACGGCCAAACTGTGAAGAACTTTCTGTCTTAGATAATTTTGTCATGCAGGTGAGGTTCCTCTTGTCTACACACAATGCCTCTCTCTGTCCTTGTCATTGTCCCTAGCATTGCTTCTTAAGTCTCCGGTGGATCTCACTACTTTTGAATACATGCCCCATGCCCACCCTTAATACTCTGAAATGCAAAATAAATTAAACTTTGTGACTAAAAATTACCTACTCCATGGAGCAAAGTGCTGCTTTGCTTGAAGCCATCACATATGAACTGCACCAGAAATTCTAATTCCCCAATCTCTCCAGCAACCTTGGTTACGAATCACTTCTAAATGAATGCAGTAGAGTATGCAGAGTGAGTGTGGGAGAAACGCACCCCTTGTCCTCAGCTACCCGTTCTTCCCCATTCTGATGGGAATCACACAGACCAGGACTGTTGGCCCCTCCCATTCCCACCGTGGGGGGTGAGGGAAAGGGTCTCACTGGTATTACGTGAGCAATTTTTTTCTTAGCTCAGAGAAGCCAAGGGTTGGATTTCTGGAAAATTATGTACCAATACACTAAAGAGAAAGGTGGAAACTATGTAGAAAATGCAGACATCCGGAATCTTATCCCAGAGTGACTTTGATCTGGCTTCATACTGACGGCCTGGCACCCAAATCATTGGGCTCTCAGGCCCTGCTGTTTTCCTCGTCACTTTCTGGCATGGATACTAGACTTGGAAATTCTGAACCCTACCCAGAGGGAGCTCAGGGTTGGCACAGTTTCTGGGCCCGGCTGGAATCTCAACTCCTGCCAATATGGGCTTCCTGACTTCGCTCCAGGAGTGGTCAGAGTGAGAAGAGAAGAGACCAGTGACAGAATCAAAGAGAAAGCCAACATCGGAGAGGCAAGGAAAAATATGGATCCAAAGGGGAGCAGGATAAAATCAATTATAGTGAAAGAAGCACCCAAAGTGGGTGAAATGAGTAGTGGGAACCCAGCTGAGTGTCTTTCTCTCTGCTTCCCCTTGAGGTCACTGATGGTACTGTACCTAGTCCTTCACCTCAGTCCAGACCACAGGGAACCTCAGCCACGCCCCAGCTCAGACAGACACATAAAACTTGGTTGGTCCTCCCATCACTCATTTCCAATTCCTTTCTCCATTTTCTGACATAGTGAGAAACCTATTCTCTCTCCACAGTCTCCTTTTTGCAGGGGTTGCCTCTGCAGTGCTTATGAGTCACTGCAGATGGCGCGTGGGTGCTTGAGTAACCAAGTGATATCAGGACTCAAACTCAGGGCCAGGAGCAGGCCAGGTTCTCTCTAACCCTCTGCTCTAACTCTAAGGTCAGCCAAGTCTTCTGGTTTTTAGGGGAGGGCAGCATGCTATAGGTGCACAATCTGTTGTACAGCTCCAGAATGCTGATCAAGTGTCTGGAATGGTGACAGTCACATTTCAACCATAAGATAACAAACATGAAGGCAGAGAAGCCATTTCTGACATACTTGGGGCTTGGGGAGTCTCCCCAAAGATGGTCGGTGGTCTTGGGAGGGATCATTGAGGCGATATTCAGTCCAGAGGTGGGGGCCTGTGGTTTGTGTGAGGATGTGATGATGTAGGAATGTGTTTCTGCTCGGTCCAGTGGGGCTGGAGGACTGTGGGCCATGGCCATTGGTGCTTAAACTATACGCTACAGGCGTACAAGGAACCCCCGCTAGCTGTCACCCCCACCCCCTCCCTCTGATTTCTCGAGACAGTGAACACGGTAGTTATTTGCAAATTTTAGCTATTGCAAGAAAAATCATTCTTTGTTTTAAGTCCCCTCTTAGTCAAGTTTTGTAGCTCCTGACTTGTAGATCAAAGCATTCCTAACTCACCACCAGAATAGCCTCCTCCTTCCAAAAATGATTCAAAGGAACCCCACCACTCCATGTCTCTGAGGGCCCCCCCTCTCTACCAACCCCCACAGTACTGATGACACAGAGATAAAATATTGGCTAGCACTAAGATCTCATTCAATATCATAGCCTTGACTTGTTAACTATATCTAGCTCCAACCTAGATAAGATCCTGGACTTGTCCTGTCACCCCAAGTCCCCAGAGAGGGCTACCATAATTCGCGAGTTGCAGGGTGGCCAAGTAGTTTAGTTTCTGACATCAGTTTTTTTTAATTTGTTTTTTTTTATTAAATCTTTTTATTATACCACTGTGAGATATACAATTACAACGTTATTCATGTTTGGAGGCTTTGGTCACATAGTGTTCCAGCACCCCACCCTCCACCAGTGCCCATTTCCCACCACCAATGCCCCCCCATTCCCTCCTCCCTCCCCATAGCCTGCCTAAATGGCAGGTTATCTCTTTTCTCTTTCCCTCTCTCTCTTTCCTTCTCTTACACATTGTTGGTTGCATTACCTACACTTAGAGGCCATCATGTGCATTTTTTGCCTGTATTTAATGCTAAGTTCTAGGTTGGTATTAGCCCTTTAGACATTTATTCACACACGTTCCCTTCTCTGTCTTACCTAACCTCTGACTCCCACACATTTGGGTAATTTCCACTTTTGGTAAGACCTCCTGATCCACGTTTCGCCTGACACTAGATTTTGGAGTCATAATATGTATATTGTCATGCAAATAAATGCAGTCATTCTATATCTCTCTCTTTCCTTCTGACTAATTTCACTCAACATGATACTTTCCATGTCCATCCATTTATAGGCAAATTTAATAACTTCATTTTTACTAACAGCTGCGTAGTATTCCATTGTGTAGATGTACCACAGTTTCTTTATCCAGTCATCAGTTCTCGGGCATACTGGTTGTTTCCAGGTTCTGGCTATTGTGAATAGTGCTGCTATCAAAATAAAAGTGCGAATTGTGTTTCCGCTGTGCGTTTTAGGCTTCCCAGGGTATATTCCCAGGAGTGGTATGGCTGGGTCAAAAGGGAGCTCAATTTCTAGTCTTTGGAGGAATGTCCATATTGTTTTCCAGAAAGGTTGTACAAGTCGACATTCCCACCAACAATGTATGAGAGTCCCCTTTTCCCCACATACACGCCACCACTTGTTGCTTTTTACCCTTTTGGATATGGGCCAGTCTCTGTGGTTGAGGTGATATCTCATTGTTGTTTTGATTTGCATCCCTCTGATGATTAGCGATGATAAGCATTTTTTTCATATGCCTTTTGGCCATTCGAATTTCTTCCTTGTCAAAGTTTCTGTTCATCTCTTCTCCCCCATTTTAATGGGGTTGGCTGTTTTCTTCTTATATAGTTGTACCAGTATCTGATATATCCTGGATATTAACTCCTTATCAGATGGTTATTGGGTGAATATTCTTTCCCCATTTTGTGAACTGTCTTTCTATCTTGGTCACTGTTTCTTTCAAGGTGCAGAAGCTCTTTAGTTTCATGTAGTCTCATATGTTTATCTTTTCTTCTAGTTGCTTTGTTAATGGTGTTTCACCTTTGAAGATGTCTTTAGCTTCAATGTTGTGGAGGGTTTTTACTGTATTTTCTTCAACATACTTTATGGATTCAGGTCTGATATTGAAATCTTTAATCCATTTTGATCTGATTTTTGTGCAAGGTGTAAGACACAGGTCCAAATTCATTTTTTTACATGTAGCTGTCCAGTTTTCCCAGCACTCACTTGTTGAAGAGGCTTTCCTTACTCCAGTTTGGACTCTTTTGCACCCTTATCAAAGATTAACTGATCATGTCTTTGAGGGTGGGTGTCAGGATACTCAACTCTATTCCATAGGTCCACAGGTCTGTTTTTATTCCAATACCACGTTGTTTTAATAACTACTGCTTTTGTAGTACAATTTGAGGTTGGGAAAGGTGATGCCTCCCATCCTCTTTTTCCCAAGAGGATTGCTTTTAGCTATCCGTGGGGGGTTTATTATTCCATACAAATTTCAGGAGTGTTTGGTCAATTTCTTTGAAGAATGACTGACATCAGTTTTTATAGTTTATTTTAAAGCCCACCATTCCATGCAGTCCCCTAATAGCTCAGCTGAAGGAGCCTTCCCCATCTGAGTATCCCTCCCACCTGCACCTTCCTCGGTCATGGATACTTACAAGTATCATTATATTCTGATCTTTGCTATTATCCACTTCCAAGAAGTCGCACAGTTGAGTAAGATACCCCTAACAGTAACTCTACAATCCCCTATGTTTTGCCCATCAAAACCATACTTATGACCACCACCTTCTGTCAACTTCTCAACATCCTTGAGCAAACGAAGACCCCCCGAGGTGGAGGTACTATCTCACATCTATCAATTCTCAACATTCTACCTGGTATATACTAGGTACTTTATCAAGTTTTGTTGCATAAATGAAGAACCTTACCTCCCCCACCAAGATGCAAAATCAGTGTGATTTTTTTACCTCCTAGGGCCCGCCTCCACAGTGGGCTTACAATAGCTATTCTTTCATTGACTTGTATAGAGAGACAATTGCTGTGTTACCTCAGAAACACCCACCTGACAATTAAGGAGCATGATTTTGTGCATATAAGCACATATATAAACACCTAACAGTAAAATATGTATCACATGTATAACACTTAGCTAAGAGGTGTCAAATGAAAGTGTGGTCTAATGATTTCCCCACCACCACCACCAAATTGCCCAGTGGATTTGACTGAACTTTTTAATTATTCCTGAATCATGCATTCATAGCCTCTATTATTTTCTCACTGAAAAGCTTTGCAATAAAAATCCTCAACAATTAAAAAGGAGCCACTTCCGAAGTTCTCCAGGGAAGCAGAGCAAGATAAAAAGAGTTGTTCACAGGTCACAGCAAGGTGCCTTCTAAGGCCAGTTTAACACCGACACAAACACTCTGTGTCATTACTCACAAACTGTCTATTAGGCCATTATTAGTGGTATTCTGGGGACAGAGTCATGCATAGAACAATCCGCAGTTCATGGCAGTGGCTAACCACTCAGAGAGCTGAAAGTCAGGTATTTAGAACATTTCAAAGGGTGACCTTTGTGATCTTTATTCCAGGTGGGAAATGGCAGCAAGCCAATCTCCCAAATACAAACCGAAAGTCATGGAAGGAGGTGAGAATGGGACACAGACAGTCCTGGATTGATTGGAGAAGGGATGGGAAAGGTCATGTGAGCAATTAGATCACCTAGTTTCAAATAAACTAGATGGAAAGAGCCCAAAAGCACATTATCAGGTTCAGGATTGGAAGATGCTTGGACAGAATACTGCTTGTAGCAGAGAGCAGCGGTTTCATTTAAAGGGGAAAATTGCCCACGGGTCTTCTGATAGAAAAATTCAAGCAGGACTAGAAAATAGATGAAACATCCAAAGTAGAAATATTCTTGTACTATCCTCAAGAGGAGAGCTAAAGCACCCTCAAGGAATGTGGAAGGTCCTCAAATCTCTTTGGACCCCCAAATCATAAAGCATCTTTCAACCCCAGCCCTCTCACATGTGGAAAGAGGTCCCCAGAAGGGCAAGGAGGATGCTCTGGTCCTACAGTCCAGGGAAGAGTTTTCCACTAAGAATGCATCTTCTCCCGAGAACCGCTGGATCAAAGTGATTCTTGTTGAAGCTCTGAGGAGATCTCTTCTCAAACGTTACAGGCTGGAGGCTGAAGGGGAGCCCCTCCTGCCAGTTCATCATTTGAAGCCTAACCCACCAGCCCCCCCACCCTCCACACCCCTGCCATGACTGCCTTCTACAGCAGTCGGGACATTGCAGATGCAGGCAAGAGAAGGGCATACCAGAAAAGAGAGATCTAGAGAACTGATAGCCTTAGAAGAATAGGAGCTTTGGCCACACACACACACACACACACACACACACACACACACACACACACCACTGTGTGAAGAGAATGCATCTAAAAATCATCAAAGGTTACCCCCAAATAACCCAAAGCTCTGCAGTTAGTCTGGAAAGCTTCTCCCTCCAGAGTTTCAGGGAAGAACCTCCCTGCTGATACCTGGGCCTCTGGCTCCAGCCCTAAAGAACCAAAACAATCCATTTCCGCTGTTTAAAAGGATTCACTTGTGAAACCTTTATGCCACACCCAGGAAACTCATCCATCAGATTAAAAATAGCTGCAGTGTTCCAGGGGTTGGAATTCCCAAGAATCACCTTCACAGGTGATCTTATGCCAACAAAGAATTATCACTGTCTTGGTTTCTGCTTCTGGCCTTCTTACGTATTTACTTTGTCTCACAGTTAGAAAAATCTGTTTACTAATTTCTAAGATGGGATTGATGCAAAGCCATCTGTTAAATGAGAAAAAAATCCTGTACATACAAGATAATGAAGAAATGTTTCCAATTAATGATTTTTTTTAAAATTACTATTTAAATATTGACTTGGACTGTACCCATGTGATATCAAAATAACTGATTTGCATGTATTTCCGTCAATATTTCCACAAATAATTAGCTGTTTTGTCTACATAACACCAAATAATGTGGGTGATTGTTGTTCTATTATCAAATGGACTGGATTGACTGGTGGGTTTTAGCATCGTAAAGCATAGTGTAATTCTTTATGAGTATCCAGAGACTGAGCCAGTGAAATATTTCTTTCCCTTAAACTCACAAGGACTATTAATAATGAAATATTACGTTGGAGGGAACTTTCACTAAGAAAGCATCACTTAATAATATTAGCTAACAGGGCTTCCAGTGGGGTTTTGTCACCACCTTATTTCACCTTTATTGTTCTGTAGGGCAGTTCACTACCTTGGTGGAGGTGATGCCATGCTTTACAGAGACCCAAGTGTTATCACTTCAGGGAAGGAAAATTAAGTGGATTATCTGCCAGACTGACAACAAAAAGGGAGGCAGGGGAGGGTAGTGAATGCATGTTCCCATTTCGCTGTTTCGCCATTCCTGAAATTTTCCTCTTCACCCACTGGCCTGAGTGATGGAGGATGGATGGACAAAGCAGAGAGGAATTGAAGTGAATAACTGGGAAACCATCTGAATTAGAAAAGGGGGAAGAAGAAGTGAATTGGGTAAGCTTTCAAGTTCCTCCAAATTAGACCTACTACATTTTGGGCAAGTGGAGTTTGGGCCATACCCTGTAATGCTCCTGGCCTTTTCTTGGCTCTGTGCTTAGGAGTAACCTCTGGAAGTGCTCTGGAGACTATATGAGGTTCCAATATTGGACCAGGGTCATGTCCAGCATAGAGTCAGAAGCAGGGCAAATACCTGACCTTGATACTCGCTCTGGTCCCAGATCCACCTTCTTATCTCAGGTCCCACTGTCAAAGCCATATATACATAACTGGCACGTGACATCTCTGGGTCTCCCCACACCTGTCTCTAAGATTTTCTTCTCTCTCCTTCTCTTCCTTTCTTCCAACTTCCGAGTGCAGCATGAGAGTGCCTCATGAGGTCCCTATATTACACTGCTGCTGCTCCACAGCCTTAAAGAATCTCCCCCACAATAAGATCTAAGTTAATACCCTGGTTCAACCCAGCAATTTTTTCTGGGCAGTTTCATTATTCTAACTCTTACTAGGATATTATCGGGATTTTCAAGTGACATTTTTAGATGTCAAAAAAAAGTCTTTCACTAAAAGGAGAATTTAACACACAGGCAAATCAATAGTAAGATTGCAAAATGTTTGTGTCTAATAATAACTAGGGTTTAATAAAGACAGAGAAAAATAGCATGTGTAATGATTTTTTAAAATATGCAAGCAAAAACTTGCTGGTAGTAATGTAAAATGGTCTAGACTTTTAAAAAATAGCACAATGACTTTGTTTCTCAAAATTCCACTGCTATATATCCATGAGATATTTACCTCTCTATATATACATATGAATATATACACAAAAACGTTGTACATAGCTGTTTGTACTAGCACAATTTATAATAGGACTAAAGAACTTTATTACAATTGTCTCACAGTGTAATTGTCTCACCCCTGATAGCTATTGGGGGAAAATGAGTGATACTATCAAAATGCTGGTGCCAATTTCTTGTGACTTATAATTGTTCAGATTAAAACATGCTCATGTGAGGGGTGTGAAAGTGTATGTTTTCCCTAAGAAATATATAAGCTGCCATCAAGGAATGGTGTGCCTACTTTTAGCCTTCAGGGAAAGGTTTTGGAGCCGTAATCAGAAGGGAAATCCAGATATTCATTATAAAGATGAAGAGAATGGAAAAGAATCAGAGGGGGTTCATGAGGCTCGCCCATGAAGGCCATACATTGCATTTTGATCTTATGGATTTACGCTTCCACCCTGTGGTCTTCTCCAGACTTCTGACCACTCTCGTCCGGCTCTCGTGTCCAAACTATTACATTCAACCCACTTGTTTTGACTTACTAGTTTAATACAGTCCACCCTTCCTTCTTCCTCACCATGAGAAGAATTCCATTCTCCAGTAGAATTGGGCAAAAGTAAACTGCTATCAATATAGGTTACCATAGCTATTTAGAATGACAGTGTGTCTTCATAAACAATGATTCTTCTAAGTAAATTCTATTTCCCCCTTAAATGGATCAACTCTTCTTCCCTTTCTCTCCATCCACTAGTTTTGATATTGATATGGGCCTTAATCTATCATCATCCTCATTTTCATCATAATCCAATAACTAGACTTTTCTGTTTGTTTTTTTTAATGGTGGTGGGGGTCTGGGGGTCAAACCCAATGCTGTTTCAAGCCATGCTTCTGGCTCTATACTCAGAGATCACTCCTGAGGAAGCTCAGGGGAGCATATGGGGTGCTGGGCATGAAACCTGAATCTACTGCCATAGAGTTAGCAAGTGCCATATAGGCGGTTCTATCTCTCTCTCCAGCCCCTGAGAACTGGTCTTTACCTCTCGTCTTGTCCTCCCATTTCCTCCTTTCATATGAGCACCAAAGTAACTTAATAAAACATAGACCTAGCATAAAGTCCCCATTGTAAGCCCTGAAAGAGTATCTTGCCACATCCAGAAAAATAAACTCCCAGATCTTTTCTAGATTTAGAATGTCTTTCTTGTCTACTTTTCCAGACGACTGAATTATTTGCATTTACCCAAATGAACTAGCTCCTTACCCTATCTTAAAAACTTCAAATATTATTCCTCTGATCTGGAATATTCTTTTACTTCATAGCAAATTCTTTTCTGTTCAAAACAGCTCTACTATGTTATGATTTTCATACCATTAAATTCACCACGCTTGACCAGCTGCTAACCTTCAAGACTTCATTTGAATGTCAACTCACGTTTTCAATTGGGTTCCCTCAAAGTCAGACCCTGACACAAAAGATGTGAATGTGACAGGTTTATTTTCTATGAGGGGATCCCCAGAAATTAGAGTAGGAGCAGAGAAGGGGGAAAGTGATGAGAAGTATGATTCTAAGTGGGTTATTGCTGTGAAATTTTGCTGGGAAAATTTGAGAGCCTGTGTGAAACAATTTGAGTCATTTCCCAGAGAGAGAGGCAGAGCAGCTTGAAGTGTTTTCTCATTAATGGAGGGTCGCTCCTAGGAATGATAGCCCTAGAAGTTCTAGCCTGCCCTATGTACAGAGACTATCTCAGACAATCAGGAAATCATCACCATACATGGGAACATTGAGGTGATTTAGCATAGAGCTTTTTAATGTGGCCCAAGGTGATAAGAATGGGGCACCACCAGACAGCACTTTGAGCATGCTCTTCAAAGTTTGTGCAAACACTATTTTTTTAGACTTGGCTAGGGAGAACCTTCTCGTAGGTCCCACAAGGCCTATGTCTATCCTATATACTACACAATTTTTCTATTTCACATGTCGCCTCAGAGTAACAGGCTGTGGACAACTCAAAAGCAAAATCTTTATACGTCCTCATGCTCCACACTTAGCAAAGTGTCTAGGGAATTTCAGTCCCAGGAATGCGTACGGTTGTTGTTTCAAAGCACTCTACATTCATTATCACATCTTACACCTGAGAAATCACCTTACCAGGGAGGTTTTATCATCATCTTTATTATTCAGGTTTATATGGGCAGAAATCTGAAATGCAGTGATTAGAGGCAGCTAGGCGAAAGACCGTATTTGCTGAAAGCTAGGCCAGTAGCCAAAGTACTTTAGAATCTGTTGCTCGGCACAGCACAGAAGGTGGTGGCATTCACCTGAAGCTAAACCTTTAAACCCATAGTAGAACAGACTTTCCCATATTTAGAATAATCCTTTTTAAAAATTCAGAAGATGCCTGAAGTTATAAGCAAAGCAGCTCTACAACTGTACTTTATCTAAAAAGGGAACTTTGTTTTTTTTCTATTTTCTCTCACTTCACCTCTCCTGATATAACTTCTACAGTTCTAATACCTTGTGAATATGTAAATAAGATTTTACTATTAATTAATTCACCAACATAATGCCACTCACTAGAAGGAAGTGATCAGCCATGGGGAACAGAATGCCTTGTAGCTCTGTCATTTTTAAAAAGTCAAAGCAAGAAGTACACAGTTCTAATAACAGAAGGGATGAAGTGCTTTGTTCTTAGGTTTTGCTCTGGAGTACAATTTTTAAAGGGATTAAATATATAAACATCAAAAAAGTGTGCCCCTGAAGCTAAGCATTGTATCAGGAAACCCCTGCTTTCTTCAGTCACTTCGGTTGTACATAAGACAATGGATCTGGTGATTATAACAGTCTCTGTTCAATTTGCACATTAAAATAAAGAAAGAAAATTAAAGACTCTTTCCCTTTTCAGCATAATGAGGATGGGTGAGCCACTGAAACATGGAAGAATTTCCACAGGCATAAGGTCAGAGTCTATTTGGTTACTTTATCTGCTATGCATTTGGAAACCCTCGACAGTTTTCCATTTTAACATTTTGAGGGTTTTTTCTTTGTGGAATCCAGACAAGAAACTGCAGAAGTTTTGCCATCTGCAAAAGGAGTGGGTTGATTAAATCAGCAAACACTTTGGGTTCCATAACAATATTTTTTGTTGGTCTACATTACTCCTCTATGGAATACCAACATCGGAAATGAATCCAAACACTGGAAAATGTGAGTGGAGATGCCACAACAAAGATACTTTACAACACTCTTAAATGAATTATAATACAGCAACTGCATTAAATTGTTTATAATATTCATAGCACATTATGTTATCTTATTAAGATGCTTTTCACATGTTATATCTAGTTTCTTGATGTCTAGGCTTTTGTGATGCAAGATAGTTTTTATTGAAACTTAGATGTGAGAGGAGAGAAAGAAAGGTAGTATGTGTTCAAGAGAGAACACATGCTTGAAGAGCTGGTTGATGTCTAAGCATTTTTGACAAGGACTCACATAATTTTCTGAACAGAAAAACATGGATTTTGCTATTGGGTCTTGGTTCCATTTACATTTCGGCTACAATGCAACCATGTACTGGGTATGAAATCTTTTTTTCTTCATTAATTTTTATTATACCACCGTGAGATATACAGTTACAAGGATGTTCATAATTGGGTCTCTGTCATAGTGTTCCAGCACCCATCCCTCCACCAGTGCCCCATTCCCACCCACCAATGTCCAAATGCTCCCCCACCCAACCCCAGCCTGCCCCTATAGCAGGCACCATTTCTTTCTCTCTCTGCTCTCTGTCTCTGTCTCTGTATTTCTCTCTCTCCTCTTATACTTTGTGGCTTGCCCTACAGATATTAACGGTTTATAATGCAAGTCTCTATTGTATATTCAATAGTGAGTTCTAGTGTGACATTATAACTCCCTATTCCCCATCAACCTCCCCACTTTGTTGCAACTAGAATGATCATTACAGTGCGTAAATGTGAAAGATCCTGGGAAGGACCTGGTCCTAACTTCCATTATTGCCTAAGTCTGTTGCACGGCCGCAGAGTGGCTGCACGCCCGGCACAGCTGTGGGTCTGGAGTGTCTCTCTTCCGGTGTTGCTGGCTGTGGAAGCTGCGAGCCCACAGCCACACCGCTGACATGGAGGTGGAGGAATGGGGGGAGGATCCCAAATCCCCGCTCTAAGTCCAGACAGTGTGGCCCCCACCCCACCCCACCCCGAACATGTCTGCGAATCCTAGAAGCTATGTTGGACTCCGCCAGGGGCTGAGCCGTTGCACCGCCTCCAAAACTCCATGGGCTGCTCCAAATGGGGCCGAGCAACCCAGCTGTGGGTCTGGTGTGTCTCTCCTCTGGCGTTGCTGGGCTGTGGAGGCTGCGCCCACACCATGCCCGCTGACATGGAGATGGAGGAATAGAGAGAGGAGCCCAAATCCCCCCCCAAGTCCAGTCAGCGTGGCCTACTGGGTATGAAATCTTAGCCCTCAAGTTCATCCCCAGAAAAGTGTGTTCAACAATATTTGCCCACAGAGTAATTCTGAAAATTATATAGGATATGGTACAAGAATGTGATAGGGCAAAACTTGCCACGTAAAATGCATGAAGATACCCCCAGCTTTTTTTATATATACCCTTTTTGGTAAATTTTCAGCACAGTTTAATCTCTAAGAATAAAGAAAGTGTGTTTTTAGATTCAGCCCTATTTTTTCCCTTTAAATGCTGCTCTCCCATACAAATACATGTGAATATTGGCACAAGTGGAAACATAATTTTGGATTTAGTGATCAATTTATTACCTTTAAAAAACTATTTTTAAATTAGGGGCCGGAGCAATAGTACAGAGGGGTGGGGCGTTTGCCTTGCAAGCAGCCAACGTGGGTTCAATCCCCAGCATCCCATCTGATCCCCCAAGCACCACCAGGAGTAATTCCTGAGTGCAGAGCCAGGAGTAACCCCCTGAGCATTGCCAGGTATGATTCAAAAACCAAAAATATTTTTTAATTTACAAAAAAAATTATCATGTTCATGTAAAATACAGATCTCCCCTCCACCCCCTTCGGGATTATATTAGTTTTAAAGAATCTATATAGATGCAAATTTTCTCTAAAATCAAGTTTGAAATGATGAGAGGGCTGGGTAGATAGGAGAGGAGAAAGTCTGATTGCATCTCTCCCTGGTGCTGAAAGTGAATAAAGCACCGAAATTCTCATTTGGATGCGGAAGGAAAGCTACTTTAAGTTGATGAAAAACCTGAGTTGCACTTTGCTTAATACCAAGAAAGGGGCAAAAGTTAGAAATTCCCAGAATGAGCACTGAACGTGTTCACTGATTAAGTCCCAAAATTTAGGACTATCCCAAAGAAAGAGAGAAGACGACCTCTACTGGCTCCAGCCCAGTGATGAAAAGGCTATCAAGACACTGACGTGTACATTAATTTCTCTCTCTCTCTCTCTCTATATATATATATATATAAAATATATATATGAATATAAATATATAAATATATTTTATATATATTTACATAAATATATATTTATACATACACTACATATACATATATGTATATATACACACAGACATAAACACACACAAACATTTATATCACTTGAAAACAAATCAAAATAGCAGAATGCTAACTCTAAGCTAAAGATTATTTTAATACTAGAGATCAACCAGAGGCCATCTTGTGTTTTATCTTTTATTTTGGAGGAGGGGTTGTGACCACACCAAAGGTTTACTCAAGGCTTACTCCTGGCTCACACCTGGGGATTACTCCTGGTGCTACTCAGGGGACCATATGTGGTGCCAAGGGATTAAATCTGGGTTAGTCACATGCAAGGCAAGCACCCTACTCACCATACTATCTCTCTGGCCTGTCATCATGTGCCTCTCTTAAGGTCACACAATGATGTGATCACACCCCTGACATTTCCCTTACTCAGTATATATTTTCATACTATGTTTATTCAATTCTATCAGACCAGAACTTCTGGTCTCACAACACAAATCCCTTGCTCCACCACTCCCAGTTATTGATCAGAGCAAGAACTTGCTCACTGAAATAATTCAAACTTCAAACAAAATTCCTCAACTGAGTTCACTAATGAATGCTGGTAAAAGCATCAAAGAACTTTTATGTGAGTTTGCATGTTAAGAGAACCAAGTGAGGGAAGACCATGGTTTCTGTTAAAAAAAAAAAAAAAAAAAGCAAAGCGAAGGATCTGGATTTCGCCTCCTGAACCCACTGATGGCCTGGTGAGCAGCCACGGTCATCAGATTGAGATGATGACTGCAGAAAGCACTCGCGGGGAAACGCTGAGGCTCCATGCACAAAATCTGGGAGCAGGGTCAGGGATCCCCTTTGTCCCAGGGAATCGGATCGGCGGCCGGGTAGACAGAGAAAGACGCAAGAATTCGGCGAAGTTTTAAAAAGACTTTTACTATCACAGATTATGATATACAATCCAAGAAGAGGAAAAACCCGGACTCTGGGTTCCGGCTGGGCCCGCCATGTGTAGGCCAAGATGGCTGCCATCACGTGTTGAAGCCTAACAGAAAACGGAGAGGAGGAGAGGAGAAAATACCAAGGGAAGCCAACATGGCAAAGGCCCTTCTTCTTTTCCTAGCCTCTTTTATAGACAGAAGTCTTCCAGGCCAGCCCATTGTGGATTGGGCTATCTAGAGAAAAAGCCAGGTAAATGACCCTTTTGAAATGTAGATCTTTAGGTGGCTCCTTTGGCTCAAGCTTCAAAGAAGCCAGAGCTGATTTCCAGAGGCAAAATCTCCCTAGCAGAGAGAGGAGGGGCTGCATCTCTGAACCAGAAAGCAGTTCAGAATGTAATTTGTAGGGAATGGCATTAATACTTTTTTACCATAAATATAGAGCTAGCAGATTCCAGACTCTGGATCCCACTAAGGTCCAAAATCCATCAGAAAAATACACTTTGGCTTTACCTTACAGTCAGAGACACGTTAGATTGCCTGGAGGCACACTGGCATGTCTCTGAACTCGGAGAATTGAGTACATTATGGTTGATCCAACGGGCCAAGTACTCTTGGAATATCTTCATGTATGTCCCACGCCGGAGACCCGTGGGAATAGAATATTGATCTGGAGCAAGGGAGATTCATGATAAAAAAAAATATTTATGCCATATAAAAATTATGAAATCAGTCCAATTCTGCCCGAATTCCCGTGTCTGCTCCCGAGATTCCCAAAGGCAGGGAACAGCTCTCCACATAAGCTAAGTGTAGCTGGAGGCTAAGGTTCAGTAGGGTGTGCCACCGAACACAGCTTCTTTATCTTTTTTTTTTTTATTTTTTTATTATACCACCGTGAAACATACAATTACAAAGGTGTTCATAACTTGGTTCTTGGTAATACAGTATTCCAGCACCCATCCCTCCACCAGTGCCCCCATTTCCACCACCAATGTACCCCTCCCCTCCCGTCCCCCACCCGCCTTGTGGTTCATCTACACTATGGAATACTATGCGGCTGTCAGAAAGGATGAAATTATGAAGCTTCTTTATCTTAAGCAGAACTCATGGTATGTGTTCTCTCTTTAACTGCATTTTTTTTTTTGCTTTTTTGGGTCACACCCGGCAATGCTCAGGGTTACTCCTGGCTCTGCACTCAGGAATTACTCCTGGCGGTGCTCAGGGGACCATATGGGATGCCAGGGATCGAACCCGGGCCAGCACAGGCTGGCAGCGTGCAAGGCAAACGCCCTACCCGCTGGGCTATCACCCGGCCCCTTTAACTGCCTATTTAACAATCTTCACAAGTCCTCCTTTGGGGAAAATTTCCAATATTACAGTACTGTTCTGTATAAAGGAACTTCTTGGTCAGAACAGGGTAGAGTCCCAATACATATTTCCTGGAAATATCCTAGTCCAAGTCATAGGGATGTTTGCCAAGGACCTTTCCTACTCTGAAAGGATCATCTTATATTTGGCCTTCCTTGAATGTTCCAGTCTTCAAGAAATCTTACCTATTCTTGTTAGGATGGCATGAAAACTCATCACTGAGAAATATATCCATGTTCTTTTAGATCAGAATCCTGAGAAGTGCACTTCAATAAGGGCCAACCTTTAGTGCAGTTGCCAAGTAGCCTTCACATGGCCTGCCATGCATAATGATCTCATTGATGACACAGAACGCTCAGCCTTGAAATACACCCATGAAAATATTTTATTATTTTTAGGTAGGAAATAAAAAAAGATGCGATTATTGAAGCTAATCCCCAACACAATTTATAGCCAAGAGTAGAGCCTTGTTCGTGAGCTTACCAAACCAAACAAGCTGTTCTTTTGAGTTCCAATTCCATCAACACCAGGGTCAATCTCCTACTATTTCTGAGTAAGACTGAGCCAGATACTTATTCTGATGGTCACATATGATGGAAATGTCTCCAAATAAGAATACATCCTTTACTTTGTCTACAAATTAAATCTCTGTGAAGAAAGGCCCTTGTCCCTTCCAATCTACAGTTATTAGAAAGTCATCCTTTAGGCGCAATCTACTTTAAAAGTAGTGGCGAATATTTGACCACAAGAAAACAGATGCAGCCTGTTTTCTTATGTTTAGGATGTTCATCTCAGTTACTTACAATAGAAAGGGTTTTAGTTAGACTAAAGGGGCCTGGGAGATAGTCCAAAGACTGGAGTGCCTGTTCAGAGCAGTCATGAGCGCTGCATGCTCCTCCGCCCTGCCTCAGCAGTAGTGAGTATGACCTGGTGGCCCCTAGTACCACCAGCCCAAGCAGCGCCATATCACCAGGCCTGAGTATTAAGTCCCTGGGCCCACACTACTAGAATATAGCTGGAAGGGTCCCTGGGCTCTTGAGCACTGTAGGAGAGACCAAATATCATTATATAAATACTTCAAAAGTATTTATCATTACATAATTACTTCAAAAAAACCAAATTACAAGCACATAATAGGGTTAAATAAATTAAATTCCAACCATTTGATGGAATCCATGCAGCCATTAAAATATTTTATAGCAATATTAACTGGCATGAGAAAATGCTCATGTATCTAATGGGGAAAATTAGTTACCAAGAAGCATGCATATTATGAACTTCAATCTAATCAAAAAGAATGTTTATTAATAGTTTATATACTTGGCTAAAGCTTTCTTGCCAAAGGCCACAAGGTGCACACCAGTAGCTGAACCAGCTGTGGTTTGGTAGCACTGAGTGAGAACATGTACCATGGGTATCTGAATAAGATGTTAAAAAACGATGTATAGTACTTGGGCTTTGTCAAGTGATTTTAGAGACATTTTAAGGCAATGGGGCTTGCTCTGACTTTGATACTATCAGGAAACAGCATGGTTTTATGATTGGGGTGTCTTAATAAATCTTTGCTAGGAGAGAAAACAGACCGAAGCTAAAGCTGTCATTTGTATTTTATTTACTTCTTATAGTGGCTAGCCCTGGCAGTGCTCAGGGGACCAAAGTCAGGGCCTCACACATACCCAGTCTGTTGCTCTACCACTTTCTCTGGTTCCCTCCCCCTCTATAACTTATATTTAAAGAGAAGAGCACACAATAGTCACCAATAGTACTCCAGGACAGGAAAATTCTTGATCATTTGGGGGACCTGCACAAATTCATGTTTTGTCTGTGAGCAGATATGGTTATGGAGTAGTTCTAATATTGTCTGCATACATTATGGTTACAAATTGACCATCTCTGGCTTTCCTGTTTGGGGCAACGGTGTTTGGGGTATTCAACACCACACCAAAGCTTACTGGGGGACACCAGGCGGCTCACCACGCTGAGTCCCAGACTGGCTTTCAGAAGCCAGAGTTACCTTTTTCATGCACACACATATTCAGCAATGACTAGACTGGCAACAAATATTAGCTACAGGCTGTTTGTAACATTCGAAACTGTTTTAAGCACCTTACATCTTTTAATTTATTTAATCCTCACCACAATTCTAAGGGATCAGGACCAGGTTAGTTCATATTCCAGAAGAGAAAAGTGTAACATCAAGAAGTTCAGCGACTCAATCAATGCACCATAGTAAGCAGGGACAAGAATACAACGCAGTGACTAGGAAAGCCATAGTTTTAACCTCTACATTGTATCTTCTATATGCACAATAAACTATCTGACCAAATGGGGAGGAGGAGGTGTGGAAGATCCCACCAAGGAATCCAGACAGATGCAGCAACACTCCCTCGCTACTGAATACGCTGAGAGCTACTCCAGATGCCTGGAGACCTGGAAAACAAAGCTCAAATGCGCTTTGGGGGGGCATAGGGGCTGACTAGACATGTCTTCTTGCACCCCAGCCACCTCCCCACCTCCTAGGCTTGACTTTCAATCAGAGAAAGCAGCAATTCATTATTGTCTTGATAGATGCTCTCTTCCCAAGGTCACTGTCCCAAACGCAAACCCAAGTCTTTGGTGGTGACCATGAGTCCCCAGAAGGCTGAAGACAGAAGAAAAACCGCGAGGAGAGGGGGCCCCCTTCAGGGCTCCTCTCCGGCTCCCCACTAAATTTAGACAATACTCGCTGGGTTTCCCCGCAGTGAGCAGCACGAAGGCCGCCCTGCGCGGCTCAGTGCCGCCTCGGCATTAAGGCAGGCCGGGTGGAAGCTCCCCACCACACACAAGGACAATTAGGACCAGGCTGAGGATTCTCAAGCAAATGCCCGGGTCTCCAAGCAAAGGCCCTTTCCGCGTGGGTGTTCGACACTTCACCCCGGCCAGCTGAGCGAGGCTGGCATTCTCCCGCCCCAAGACTGTGCCCAGGATCTGAGCGAGGGGCCGCCTGCTCGCCTGCCCGCTGGAGGGCTTCGCGAACAGACTGGAAATTCTAGGGGCAAAGAGCGAAGCAGGGTTAAGAGGGAACCATCTGGAAGGCACAAAGGCTTCAGAATGAAGAGCTTCGAGGAAATGTTCAGATCTCCCAAGGAGACCCTACAGCTGTTCTCTCCCTACTTCTGCCGCTCGCCGGCAGCAGAGCACTCGGAACACCCCTTTTCGCTCCCGCCCAGAGCAGAGACGGGCCCTCCCCCCAGAGATGCCCACCCGAACTGGGCTCGCTGTTTCCCACAGCCGCCCACTGCCCCCGCCCTAGCCCAATGGGTCTGCTGGGGCTGGGAGGCGCGTGGGGCAAACACCCTGCCATTGAGCACCTCGGGAGGTGCCAGGGTGGGTGTTTCCCCACAGCAGGTGCCCTCCTAGCTACTCGCATCCCCGACTCTAGCAGGGGCAAGTCCCAGAGGCTTTCCCTCCGCGATCCATCGTGTCAAAGCGCTGCAGAGCGGCAGCGTCTCCTCCACCAGAAATTAAGATGCGGGTGGGGGGGGGGGAAGGGCAGCAGCGGGGGTTTTGCAGGGGGATTTCTAGCCCCTCCCATTGTGCCCCACCCTCCCAGGGATGGCGAATCGGGGGTGCGGGCTGAAACTGCCGGCGGACTGAGGCATCCAGCCTCGGAAAAGCAGAGCCTTGTCGGGGAAGCCCGGGGAGCTGAGAAAGTGGAGGAGAGTGGCCGAGGGCAGAAGGAGCCGGGCAGGGAACGGGCGCGCCCTGGGCTGGGCAGCGCCCAGGGTGGGCAGTCCAGTAGTGGCGGGTGCGGCGGAGGAACAGCGGAAGGAGGGTCTGGTACGGGAGAAGGAGAAAAGGAACCAAAAAGGAGGAATTCCCAGCCCACGACTTCCTGTTTCCAACGTGCAAGTTCCCAAGTTCTGTTGGAGAAGTGGAAGGCTACTTGGCACCGGGAATCTGATTGGAAACATTGGGGAACTGTCTCCCCGAGTCCCTGCCCCCACCCGTTCCCGCTGCCTCCCCTCTTCCTCCTCCTCGCCTTCCTCCTCCTCTTCTCCCCCATTCGTCTGCCCTCGGCTTTAATTAACATTCGTGTCCACGCTCGGTAGTGCGGGCTGCACTCCAGGGACCGCGCCTCCCGCCGCCACCGCTTCCGGGCTTGACCACTGGCATCTGGAGGCCACGCCAGGAGAGACCGGCGTGGGCTGGCCCCCTCGCCGCATCCCTGCTGCCCCCACCACCACTACACCTCCCGCCCACCCTGGGCTGGACTGAACGACTCGGTGGCCCCCACTCGGCAATGCCGTTCCATCTGCTTTTCCACGGACAGATCCTGGGCTTGGAGCGCGCGAGAAAACGCGCTAAATTGTACCTGTGCGTGGCCGTTCCCGCCGCCGCCGCAGGTCTATCCCCGGCCCGAAGCCGGCGCCCTCCTTCTCGGGGAATTCTCTGAGGGGGGCGCGCGGGGAACCACGGCGGCTGCCTGCTAGCTCCGGGCTGGCGCGCACACGCACACGCCCAACTTTGCCGAGCCGTCGGCGCCCCCGGCTCCCCCCGCGCCCCGGCAAGCGGCGGACCAGGGTCTCTCCAGGGCAGAGATAAGGTGCCCCCACGTCCCCATCGCGCGTGGGAAGAGGAGAGAGGGCGGGGAGGAGGAGAGAAGGGGGATGCTCCCGACTCCCGGATCAGCTGTTCGCCAACACTCCGCTCCCGCAGGGGCGCCCGCCCAACCCCTCCTCACCAGGTCCCCAGACCCGCCCGTGACGACAGAGAGAGGAGGAGGGGAGGGAGGAGGAGGAGGAGGACGCAGTGAGGAGCGCCAGGAGCCCTGGAAGCGCCGGAGCCCTGGCGTGCGGAGGATGCCCGGACTGACAGTCATTATCAGCACTTTTATTACTGGGGAAGCGGGCTGGGAGGTCGAGGGGCGCGCGGCGGGAACGGCGCAAACCCCCATCCACTGCCCAGCGAGCCTAGACGAGGGCGAGCAGAGGTTTTCCGCAAGACGCCTTTCGGCTGGCCCGTGCCCCAGCCGCACTCCGGACCCCGCGGTCCCGAGGCCGCTGCAGTGTGGGGGGCACGTTAATGGCTCTTACTTGAGAGGAGGCGCGATTCCACGTTGGGCGTCTTCGCTCCCCACCCCTCTCCGCACCAGCCAGCGCGCCACCACCTGAGCCGGGCGGGAGCCGGGGCGCTCGCGGGGCTCAGCCGCCTCCCTTCCGCCTCGGGGGCCGGGGGGGAGACTCGGTCCCGAAGGGGGCGGCCCGCGCCCTCCCCCAGCCCCACCCCGGCCCAACTCTTTACTTTTTGTTGGCCAGATCGGGGGCGTTTCTGCCCTCCCGCGCGGGGCTCCCCGGAGGCGGGCCGGGGAGGGCGTGCGCGGCGGGCCGGGCCGGGGAGGGAGTCGGGCGGGAGGGCGCCGGGGGTAGCCTGGAATTCTCCGTCCTCGTGTCCCTAGGCTGGCGCGCAGAGTCTCCCCGCGAGAGCGGCGCCGCCGCCGCGCCCCGCGCCACCCCGCCGTCGGCCTTGGGGGTCGGGTGAGTGGGGTCACGACCCGCCGCGGGGCTGCCCAGGCCCCGCCCGCGCTGAGCCGGGACGCGGGGGCCCCCTCGGGCGGGGAGGCGGCCGCGGGGAGGGGCCCGGGGGAGGGCGGCGGGGGGCGGCGCGGAGGCCGCCGGGCTGGGGGCGCCCGGAGCGGGCGCGGCCGCGGGCAGGAGGGCGTGTCTCCGGCCCGAGGGGACCCTCCGGAGGCGCGGCGCGGGACTCCCCGATGGTGGTGCCGCGGCTCCGGGAGAGCTCAGGGTCTCGCCTCCGCCGCCGCCGCCGCCGCCGCCGCCGCTGCGCCGCGGGCGCCACCACCGCCGCCGCCGCCGCCGCCGCCGCCCGAGCCCGCGCCGAGCGTGCGCCTCGCCCTCCTCCCGCGCCCGCTCTGCTCTAGGATGCTGCGGGCAGGTTCTGCACAGGGGCTTGAGGACGTGTTTCCCCCGGCTCGGCCACTTCATTGCCAGTCACCCGGTCTTCTTCGCCTCGGCACCCGTGCTCATCTCCATCCTGCTCGGCGCCAGCTTCAGCCGCTACCAGGTCGAGGAGAGGCGTGGAGCACCTGCTGGCGCCCCAGCACAGCCTCGCTAAGATCGAGCGCAACCCTCGTCAACAGCCTCTTCCCGGTCAACCGCTCCAAGCACCGGCTCTACTCGGACCTGCAGACGCCCGGGCGCTACGGCCGGGTCATCGTCACCTCTTTCCAGAAAGCCAACATGCTGGACCAACATCACACCGACCTGATCCTAAAGGTGAGAGGGGGCGGGCGCGGGCCGCGAGGGCCGGACCCCCCGCTGCCGCCGGCAGGGCTGGCCGGCGCGGGGTCCCGGCCGGAGAGCGCCGCCTCTCCCCGCGCGGGCGGCTGCCGCAGGGCTTCGCCTGCACCGTGCGCCCCTGCGAACGCCCCAAGCCGCCCTGTCTCCCGGGCACTGAGCGCCCCGTCCGGGCCCCGCCGCGATCCCCGCCACCCGGGCCGCCCGCCCGCCGCTGCAACAGTTGGGGCGGCGGCGCCCACGGCACTGTGCCGGGTGCGCTTGTTTTGGTTGCAGTGGTCTTGGGGCGGGGAGGCTTCGGGGTACCGGGGGCCGGGAAGGAGAGGCACCGCAGACGCTCGGAAAGTCTCGCCACTGAAAAACCACACGCTACGCTTGAGGGGAATTGAGAGGCCCCCTTCGCCCCGTCCCCATTTTGCCCCTTTCCCTGGTCTCCAGAGTGTGCTGCAGAAGGTGGCTGGAGGGGGCCGGGCGGAGCAGGGGAAGGAGAAGCGGGATGGGGAGGAAAGTGCCTCCCACCCGCCGAGAAGTGGGTCCCCGGGAGAGGAGAGAGGGGCTGCCCAGCGGCCCCTCTGCGCCCCGAGCGCCCGCGGCCGCCTCGGTCTTCTAGGAAACGCCGTTTGTGGTTCGCAGTTATTTCCCGCTCTCACGGTAGCTCCCTCTCTCAAGAAGGGCAAAAACTTCTTTGGGAAAAGAGGGATTTCCGGAGCCACTTTTTATTGGGGCGGCTTGGGCGCGAGGGTGAGGGACACACACCGGCTCTCCAACCCCCGGAGAGGAGCCCCGGAAACCGAGCCCAGGCCAGAGGGTGACCCCGGCAGAAACAGGTTGTGCCTTGAGCCCTGGGTGGGAATTTGACCGGGAAGTGCGGTTTATGCTAATAACTTTTGGGAACTTCCTAAGAAAAACTGCAGTGAGGTCTAGAGCTGGAAAAGCGCAGACCTTGGGAGCAAAGAAAAGCGAAAATAGGGTGAGAATGTTCCGTCCCAGTCCCTGGTGGGGATTATAGGGTTTGTTTACTTAAGCTTCTCTGGGGAGGGCAGACGGAAACTAGTCCCCGCAGGAGGTGCTCTGGAGCCTGAGCCCAGGAAAGGTGCTGGGTTTTCTTCCTGCTCCAGATCCTCCATTAGAGACCACTTAAATGTATAATAGTCTATTTAACCCAAAGGGTATCGGTAAATAGGAGGGGGGTGGGGGGCGGGGTGGGGGGCTCATTCCCTTCACTTTGCTTCTTCAGGTAGCCCAGTTATCCCTAGAGACCAGCCCATTTTTTCCTACATGGTTTCAGTCTAGTTGTTGACCAGTTATCACAGCAATTAGAGCTGAGGGGAATCTGACTGAGACTCAGTGGAATTCGGATTTTCCCACTTGGGTATCGTGTGATATTTAAAAATGGCACATACATCAACGCCCATACTCATCACACAGAACCTGACCTTAATCCTCAGCTGTTTGCTTTTCTTATGATTATACTTGCAAACATCTAAGTGCTTTCCTGAGACTTCAGGGAACACAGTTCGACACAGATAAATACTGCTCCAAAGGCTTTCCCAGGAAAGCAGATAGTAGTTTCATCAAGGAGCGCAAGGAAACTAGCATTTAGCCAGTCGTTGCAGCTGGAAAGATTTTGATAGATGATGTACTAGATTCCATTTCCCTTTGTAATGTTTTTTGGAGGTGATAATACCACTCCCCTGCAAACCCCCCCATCAAACGGTCACATCACGCCACTGTGATGGGTAGACAAGGGTCACGTTCACTCTCAAGGTTAATGAGACATCAACAGGCACACGGGGTGGCTTTTCAACTGATTCTTTCTCAGCTGTGGGTTTTGAAATCTTTGCTATAAGGGCAAGATGGGTCAGAGAGAGGGGGAAGCTGGCTTTGGCTCCATCTCTAAAGGGACTACACTGAAGAACAGATGTGTAGCCGATAATTGTTTGAAGAAATGGGATTTTTTTTAATGCTTTGGGTGTCTTTGTAAAATCCAAACCCAGTCGGTTGTGCAGAGTGGTCAGCACACATTTCTAGTCAAATGAAATCAGACAGCTTAGAAAACCCACACTCGGAACCCAAAGGGAATTGCCTTCAATTTTATATATCCAGGTGTTTTTTTCTTCCTAGGTGGGGGGGTTGAGGTGGGCAGAGGAAAATGAGCCTTCGCATGTCATGAACATGTCAAATGGGAACAAGCACCTGTCAGCTTCCTCCGCCCCCTTTATTCCACTAGAGACATGAAGAAAACTTGTCCTTTATAGATGGTGCCAGTGAGAGTCACTGTTTCTGCCCCTTTCTCTCCCCACCCCTCTGATATCGTATCACTGGCACTGACATTATACATATCAGCCAGTCTCTGCCTGAAGTATACCCCCAGGGGTGAGGCTCTCTCAGGCCCCACTAGGGACCTAGAGGAAGTCCCTCACAGGCTGGAAAGTGCTGTTTCCGCATGAAGAGTAAACCTGACTTCCCTCACCATGACCAATCATGAAAACCCAGGTTGGTCTTTCTGTCAGAAGATCTGTAAACCGAGAGCAGTACCAAGATACAAATCAGCTTTGGAAAGTCAGCTTGTTTTCCTCGGAGAAGCATTCTCAGATCTGTGTTCAGTGTAGGAATGCCATACTCTGGGGTGTAGAATTGGACCTGGGACTGCCCCAAGCCCTGGTGACCTCTGAGGTCTGCAGGGCACAGGCAGAACTGAGGGACAGAAGTGGGTGGGACATGGCAGGGCCAAAGTGATCAACAATTCTTTGTCCTCAATCTCTTGGAATAAGCATCAATTTTCAGTAGTTTCCATTTCACTCGAAGATGATATTTAGTTCATTATTTAATTTTAACAGAAGAGCCATGATGCTCATTCAGCTCAAAGAGAATTTCAAAGTAGAGCCTCATGAACTTTCATGGTTCTTTGTATAGAAAACATTTCTAGCCTAAAATTAAGTATCACCAGATCCCTATTGATAACGGATTGGAAGATGACCCAGGCAGTACTTGGTTTAGTCCAGAATAATTTATGTCGCATAAACCAGTTTAGCTCAGTCCTGATAAAAACATAATCTTTACAGTACTTCAAAAATTGTCCAGTACTTTTAAATCTAGTCAACACTTCTGGGAATGCAGAAATGCCTCGGATCTCATTTTACTTGGAAGACTACTTCTTAGCAATTAATGGACTTGTCCATAGGAAAAGAAAAGGATAAACCCAACTAGTTTTCACCTCCTAGTTCAGTGTTCTTTATACTTACTGGAATTTTTCTGTCTTTTTATATGATAAACTCCTTGCAGGCTTTTATTTTTTAAAGCCCAATGAAGCATATGTGATCAACATCTCATGCCGATCCCCTTATTATTCATTGATTGTTGGAATATAACTATGTTTCTCTCAAATAGCTCGCTGGTGTCAATGAAAATCCACATAGAGAACTTTGAACTCTCCAAAAAAAAATATTTCTAGTAAGGCTTAAAGTGTCTGAAATGCAAAAGAATACTGGAGAAACTGTGCATCATTGTACATAACTCCCTCACACACATCTCCTGACACACAGAGACCCTCATGGAACACTTGTTGAAGCTTACTCGACATCTTTTTAAATCGACATTGTTCCGGGCAGTTTACTGACTTCTCTTTACCCCCACCCCGATACCATCCTTCCTTCTTTTACTAACCTCTGCATAACATCCCCTTCTGCAGAGAAACTGCGTAGACTATTTTGTTCCAAGTATGGGAAAAGCTCTATCCTCATTAGGAAGACATTCTTACACATTCTTACAGAATGGGGGTCTCATTTAAGTTTCTATATTAGTTATACTTTTATGTTATACTTTTATGTTTAAATGCATTTAGAACTAAGTTGCAAAGCGAGATTAATAGATTTAAACTGAGATTATGTAATTAAGGCTTTCAAAGCGGGGCAGCGGCCTTTGCTAAGTGGACTAGGAGGGTCCTGGCAGCGGGATCAAAATCCCAGTTCTTCAAGTACCATCGCATGTTTATGGGATCACATCTCTTTCGTAAAGCTTGACAAATTCTGGTCTTTTGAGCTGGGATTGAGCTTTCACCACTTGAAAGAGGATGTAACTGAAAAAAACAAAGAATACAAGGCCACAATGGCCTATGACTCTTGAAGTCTCCAATTTCTACTCTTTGGTCCTTGACATAAACAAATTCAGGCATTGTACTTCAAAACTGGAGCAATTTCAGGGAACGGATACTGTTAAATACTCCAAAGTCAGTCTACTAGGGGTGAGTGTGTCCCCCAATCCCAAGAATATATGCACACTTGGCAATGGCTGGAGACAGTTTTGTTTGTCACAACTGGTGATCCTGTGCATACAGGGGGCTAAGTACAAAAGTGACCCAGCAGAAAATGACTTGGTCCTACACCCTACATGAAAGGTACTTGTGTATTCCTTTGGTTAGACGCTTTCTGTAGCACTGTGGCTATAAAATGAAAAATTGCCAGAAAGAAGCTCACATCCAGAAAACTTATGCAAGGGCTGGAGAGTTTGTACAGCGGGTTGTGCTTGCCTTGCACCTGGCCCATCCGGGTTTCCCCCGGGCATCTGTTCAGCCCCCTGAGCACCTCCAGGAGTAATGCCTCAGTGCAGAGCCAGAAGCGATCCCTGAACACCACCAGATGTGACCCCCAAAACAAAACAAAACAAAAAATCTTACGGAACTTTAAAAACAAACCTCTTTGGACCTTTTGGCATCACTGGACAAAGACTGATTGCCACTACAACTTCCCCTAAACTGTAGCTCAGCTGGGTCTCTCCTCCATCGCTGCCCTTTGTGAGATCTAACTGCTTGTCAAGGCCAGCTTGACAGCGGCCTGCAGCTGTGTCGGAACCCTTCGTGCTGGGCCTGTCCCTCAGTCATAGCAGTAGCCCTTGGGGGAGACAGGGCTTCCCAGACTGCAGGCAGGGCCCCCCACTAATCGGGTGACCTGGGGAGAAGGCAGGAGACTTTTGCTTTAGAACTGCTGCGCTGGCAGAACATCAAATAAGAAAACAAAATCTTTGCACCCAAGACCCAGCTGGGGTCAAAGGCCTTTGGGTTTGGAAAGCACCTAAAGGTCATTTTCATAGACACTGAGATTGAAATCTGCCCTAGCATCTGGGGCGCTTTGTCTGCTGATGCATTGGGCAGCCCAGTCTTTTATCCAAGGGGCAAACATTCTTTGGAAAGATGAAGACCAAGCTGGAAAAGGGCAGCACTTACAGATCTGGCTTTGCTTAATTTTTCCCCTTGGGGAAAACTGAGAGATGAAGCTCGCTCTGCATTCTTAGGAGGTGTGTCCAAATAATCCAAGTACAATATCATGCCATGGTTCTCTGCTGTTAAGAATATTTTACTTGTGGGGCCAGAAAGTGATAGTACAGTGGGTAGGGTGATTGCCTTGCATGCGGTCGACCTGGGTTGGACCCCTGACATCCCATATGGTCCCCTGAGCAGTGTCAGGAATGATTCCTGGGTGCAGCGGCAGGAGTAACCCCTGAGCATCACCGGTGGGACCCCAAAATGCAAAAGAAATTAAATAAATAAATAAACAATCATATAGATAAATAAATAATGATAATGATATTTCATTTGTACGACCAGTAGACTGAAATATCCACCTCACTTGGCTCATTTAGATTTGGGGAGCAGAGGGCGAGAGATAGTATAGTGGTAGCGTGTTTGCTTTGCAAGCAGTTGATCCAGTTCCATCCCTGGCACCACAGATGGTTCTTTGAGCCTCACCACGTGCTCTCTGAGCACAAACTGAAGGGTAAGCCTTGAGAAGCGCCGGTGTGCGCCCAACATAAAAGAAATAGATTTAGGGGCAATTAGCTTCCCATGCAGATAATCAATTGTGACCAACTGGGTAAACGGCTCACTGAAATGGGGAATTAAACATAAACCAAAACGTGAGTGAAGTTCCCCCGCCCCCCCAAGACTCATGGGCTCCGGATAGGTGCCATGTCAGAGAAAGAAAATTCTTTCTGAAAATTAATGCTAAAACCTTAAACTGTCAGGATTCATCAGACGTAGGAACCTGACAAAGCAGCTGAGCATATACCTGGTGACTCCTGACAACTGAGAGAAACAAAAAGTGAGCTAAAAGAAACGCTTTGTTTCCTGCCTGCAAGGTGGCTACATCCCCGACACCACACTGAGCTAGGGAAGAGGCAAGGGCCGGGATGTGATCACTTTGACTTTGCAGGGGTGTGCCATCTGGTCCCTGACTCTGGGGCTCAGTGTGAGCCCCAAGTGATACTTGAGAGAGGTTTAAAGCAAACCTTTGAAGTCAGCTGCTCACTAACACATCACAGCGAGCAAGCCTGTCTGCAGCTCTGCCCGTGTGGCCTCCACATGCCCGGAAGGCCGCAGAACTTCCGAGGACTCCTGCCAGACTGAGTTAATGACCAACAGGGAGGTGAGTAATCTCTAACCTTTAAAAAGACAAAAAAAAAAGAAAGAAAAGAAAAGAAAAAAAAAAGGGAAAGGAAATCAACACCCACTGTTACTTCATAGAGAAAACCCTGACTAACATGTCATGCCTTCAACTTCAGAATTCATATTTGAGCAGGGAGGAGATAAGGAGCGAACAGGGAAGCCCCTGTTTATCTTCCTCATCTCCAGGAAAGCCTCTCAAGAAGACTGGTTCTGGCATTTCAAAAAAATCCCAATATTAGGTCTTCCACTTAAGTTTAACTTGTGGGTTCCACCTAATGTCAAGCTGAGGATCTGAGCACAAGCAGTTGCCTCTGGGAAGTCAGAACCCCAGACTCCAGAGAGGAGCCAGGAACCGAGTGGCCGGGAGCCAGTCAACACAGTATACCCGGGCCAGCCATCCGTGTGTTCACGCGGCACAGGGTCTGCGGGTAGGCATCTGAGCAGGGTGCCTCACTGCTGTATCTGGGCACATGAAATCAATCTGGCTATTCCAGGTGCAGTTATCAGCCCCGCAAGTCGTTGTTTCTGGGGTTTTAGAAAAGCCCCTGAGAGCTGCAGCTATTTGCAGACAGTGAGTTGGCCTGGAGAGAGCTGTGTGGGGGGCTGAGACCATCTGCCCCAAGCGTCTTAGCCCATCTAGTGTCACATGTGTGTGGGGGCTGGTAGGGCCCAGACTCCATAGGAAGGTCCAGCTCCTCAGGAGATGGCCATGGTCCCTTCTCCATGAAGCTTTCAGGTAAGAATGATCCTGCAGGGCAGTTTCCTTAGTCTTGAAATTGATAAGCAACTGCCATTTTCCGTCTTGCCACTGGATGGTGGTAAAGATGATTCTGAATAGAGCCTGTTCACTGCAGAGACCTGTGCTTCTGTGTGCTAAACCTCCAGTCCCTCTGCCCGGCAATGGATACCAAAAAAAAAAAAAAAAGTCTGCTGTAGCCCCCGCCTCACACTCTCCATCTTTACACAATTACTTTTGTTCCTCCCTAGAAATATTTCCAATACTTACTTTAAGGTCGGACTCACATCCTTCCTACTTTGCAAGTGCTTTCCAGATTTAAAATTCTTTCCCTTCCTTACATCTATCTGGTGGCGGTATCCACATTCTGTAATGATAAGCTACACAGCATTATGTAATTTGCTAAATTTTCATGTTATAGTCAGGGTGTTTTTTTAAAAAGGAGTGTAAGCTCTACAAAGGCAGGAGCATTGCCTGATAGATAATTCCCAAATCTCTCCTAGAGCCTAACATAATGGGGGAATATGTGTGTGTGTGTGTAGCTGGTGTTTAATAAATTGTTGGTTGAAGCCTTAGAGGCTGGGAAATGTGCTCTTCCTACCTAGTGATTTATTTTAGTCAGATATAGGTGCCTGGTAGCATAACCATGTGATTTCTTTAGATTTGTCTTCATTTTTCATCCTTGACAACTCTTGGTTTCAAACTTGTTGATGAGCAACAAGCATCCATTCTGCCTCAGGATCTACTGACAGTTACTTTATATAAGTAGAAAAATTCTTCGAAAACAGAACTCTTCTGATCAAAGTACTATTTGAAAAGGAATAAATAAACTTGACTTTAGTCTCCGGTGGTTGAGTTCCATGTAGGAGAATCTCTGCAGGTCCCAATAATCATCCTCAGTCGCTATGCGCCCTTATTTGCACATGAAGTAATGTCTCAAAATATTGGCTACAACCAAAGTCAAATGTAAACGTGAAATATTTAAAAACAACAACTGTTGGTTTTCCCAAGTGAATCACCAGTGTTGAAGCCATTATCATTCTAATGTTGCTTAGCCAAGGAAGGGCCGGGATGTGGCTCAGTGGTTACGTACATGCTTGAATATGTGAGACCCAGGGTTCCATTCCCAGCACTGCCAAATCAAAAGCAGAATAGGGAGCCCAGACAACATAACGGTTTGCTCTAAGAGGTGAACTTAAATACAAACGATACTGGCACAATATCAGCGTACTTTTATATCTCTGGGAGTTGGAACACGGAATGGTTCATTTCTTAGCATTGCAGAAGAGATTTTTTTTTGCCCATTCTCTCATGAGGCTCTCCTGCCAGGACTCTCTCGAATCTCTACTGCTGTGTCAATTTTGCTGTATCCCCTTTGCTCTCAAACTATCATCAAAAGTGACCCCCCCAACCTTTGTTATCCTTAGTAACCCTTATTTTGTTATAGTTCGCATCAGTGACTTCTAAGTGTTTGTTATTGTTCTGCTAAAGCATGGAAGCAAGTGGTTTTAATGAATCCAGATGGATTGTTCGCAGGCTCTTCAGTGTCTTTAATGTGCACCATACCCCCAGCCTCTTGTGAAACTCCGGATTCTGATTCTCACAGGGGTGGGGCCCACTGTTCTGCCTGTAAGTTCTCAGGTGATGGTGATGCTGCCGGTCAGTGGAGCACACTTTGGAGTAGCAAGGCTCAAACGTAGCTGCTGTGAACAGACCACGGATGTGGACGCAGGAAAACCAAGAACAAGTCCCAAGTGTCCAGAGTATGTGACTTTGGCCAAGTCATGTCACCTCCCTGAGAAGCAGGTTTCTCATCCTCACTGAACAGTGTCTCCCATTCTGCTCGTGGTAAGAAGGCAGCAAAATGAGATATGTGAAGATGCCATGTTGCCACTCCTGTGAGGTGTGCAATTGTGACTGCTCTTGCTTTGAAGACTTATTACTTTCTCATCTGTGCCAGCTCTTTGAGGGTCACGACCACCTGCCGAGTAAATTGGCATAAAGCTCTTTTCCCCTTTGATCCAACAGGCAACAATGGGTGCTCAATCTACATTCTCAATACTCAGATTGGCAGTTAGTTGCTCTGTAATGACTCCATCTGAGTGATTATAGATGATTAGATCCATCCTACCACCGAGCACATAGCTCCTAAATTCTTAGGCAGGCAGAGCTGTCAGTAGGGATGGAACAACAGCTTTCCAGCTCGTCAAGGTGGTCTTGTGGGGGAGGGAGGCCCCAAACCTCATTACACCCCATACAGTTCTGCACATAAGCCTTGGGAAGTACCAGAGTTAAAAAACCCTGGTAGGGTAGGGGGTCTTTTCAAGGTTCCATTTCAAAGTTCTTTTCACTGCCCCTCCCACCAGCAAGGCATACCAGAAAGGGATTTTCTAACATTTTAGGTAAGAGAGTTAGTAAGGACTCCCTTTCGCTTAATTTACGTGACTAGCGTGTTTCCTAGAAATTTTGCCTGCATAAGAAGATCTGCAGGCACTCCAAAGCAAGCATGTCATCAGAATCTTCAGGGACCAGGGAGAATCAGGCACAGTGTAGCTATAAAGTCCTTTGAAACTGAAATGCAGAAATCTGCTGACTAATTTGGGTCATCACATACTCCAAACCTTCCTTTTCAAGATTTCGCTTTGATTATAAACGGAAATCTTTATAAAACAAATCTTTAGTTTTTAGGATCAAAATCAAATCCAATGAAAAGTCCTCTCCCTGCTGACTTAACTTTGCCTAAACTCTTCCAACTAAACTGTCTCATTAGGGAACCCCGGAGCAGTTCTTAAGCCTGAACATGTTTGCCAATTCTGTGGAATTGATTAACTTGAAAGATCTGATTCAGACCTGGGACCGCAGACCTGAGGCTGTGCACATCTAACAAGCTCCGAGGGCTGCTGCTGCTAGGCTGAGCTACCCTGACTCCAGCTGCGGACGTGGCGCCTGAGGACACTGTGCCCCTGCCCATGGTGCTGGTTCATCCCCTGGGCTCCAGAGAGCAGGACTCCTTCAATTTCTTCCACTCTTAACCTCTTTGTGACACAGAAATTATATGCGACCCTGGATATGCAAAGTAAGCACACACAGACCAAGCATTCACTGATAATAAATCAGAACTTTACAACGGTTTTGTAGTGACTCCAAAAATTAGACTCCATGTGAGGTTCCAACCCAGGCACTAAAGCTGTGGTTCTCCAATTGAGCAGACCCTTGGGGCTTATCTAAATACACATTTTAGATCTCACCTCGGAATTGCTGCTTCAGTAAGTCCCAGGGGAGGCTTAAGAGTTGCATTTCTAACCATTTCCCAAGGCGATGCCCTTCCTGCTTGCCCAGGGAGCATACCTGGACAGGATATTGGGTCCCAGAGGAACCGGCTTCCTGCACCATCGAGTTATTATTACACACAGAAAGGTTTTTGAGCATTCAAATCTGCAAAGCTCAATTCTGCCACTGTCTGCCCTGAGAGAGCTTCAAATTTCACAGGTCAAGAGTGCAGTCTCCCAAGACCACACTCCAGCTCAGATACTGACCACAAGTCCAAGTTGCCAAGTGTGCTACTGGCCAACCAGCAATAGATGATGACCAAGTCTGAGGGATAGGTCCAGATTATTATCAGTGCTTGGATTGAATGGTTGTTAATCAGAACTTCTCAGGATCATTCTTCAGGGTCATTGAGTTTGCTAGAACAGGCCACATGGAACCCAAGAAACTGTTTACTCACAAGATTACAGAGATTCTTTTATCTATGTTAGGATTTTGAGTCACACCCAGTATTTATCAGAGGTTACTCCTAGCTCTGCTCTTAGGAATTTCTCCTGGCAGTGCTCCAGGGACCCATATGGGATGCTTGGGATTGAACTGGGTCGGCCATGTGCCAGGCAAATTGCCCTACCTGCTGTACTATCACTCTGTTCCCCTACAAAAAATTCTTAAAGGATATTAATCAACAGCTGAGGTAAAAGATGGAGGAGGCGGGGGTAAGGCTTCTAGTTCTAGGCTCTCCCAAGAATTTCTTTTTCTCTCAAATCTCCCTGTGTTCACCAGTCCAGAAGCACCATTCTCCTTTTGGGTGTTTGTGGGCACTTCCGTATCCATGACTGAGTAACTCATTAACAATTGAGCTCAACCTCCTGCCCCTCTCCCCACCCCTGGAGGCTGGGTTGAAGCTGTCTGGAAGTTCCAACCCTCTCTCATCACTCAAGGGGTTGGTTCCCAGGCAACCAACTGCCATCCTGAAGAGTTTCCAAAAAGTTACCTCAATTAACATAATCAGAGGCAATTTTTTTCCTATTTTTTGGGTCACACCCAGCTATACTCAGGGGTTACTCCTGGCTCTGTAATCAAGAATTACTCCTGGCAGTGCTCAGGTGACCATATGGGATGCTAGGAATTGAACCCAGGTTGGCCATTTGCAAGGCAAACACCCTCACCACTGTACTATTGTTCTGGCCCCAAGAGACACTTTTTGCCACTCATAGCACTTAGGGAAATGCCAACGGTTTGGGGAGCTATGAATGAAAACCAAATATGTATGAGAAATATGCCCTTTGGTCGCCTGAATGACCAAAACATGTACTTATAAGTCAGAATATCACAGGCAGCCACTGCTATAAAGCCTCCAAAATATGGTCTCTCCCTCTAGAAATACAAATAACAGAATTGATTTGCTCAGCAGTTCTTTTTGAATCATGCTTAATCGGTGCTCTGCAGAGGACACTACCTAAGTCCAAACCTTTGAAATTTGCAGGGAAGGTAAGTTAATAGACCAGAGGGCCCCGCATCAGTGCTCGACTCCAGGAGCTACAGCTTAAGAGAAAGGAACTGAGTATCAGAAAGTGTACTTTGAGATGGGCGATGAAAGCCCCCACTCAAGGCACACAGAGCAGGTTTCTTGTTAATATCACCACGTGATTGCAGAAGTTTCCTTTCTTCCCAACACTTCCACCCATAGGGGCAGCAGAGAGTTGTGAGTATCATGATGGTGCCGTGCAGTAATGATGTACACCAATACCACAAACTTTAACACTTTCTTAAATACCTAAGCTATAATAAATAAGGGGGGGCTCTCCATGTAGATCACTGCCCATTTGCTTTAACAGAAACTTGATTTCCATTAAACCAGAAGCAGAGCAGGTACAAACAGGGAGATACGTTTGGGATTCTGAGGAAGGGACTGAGCTCTGTTGCCAGAGGTGAGGTACTCATGGGGAAGGAGAGCCCCAACAGCTTGTGTTTAGATCCAACTATTAAGCCATATGGATAGAGAGAAGCAAAGAAGGACAGGACTGAATTTCAGTGAGTGCTGGTTTGGGCACTGCAGCTTAAGTATTGTTCTAAAACAAGCTCCAAAGTTAACTGGTTGAGGCTGTAGGAACCATTGATGTGTCCTTGATTCAGCCACTCAGTCTCTCTGGGTCTAATTTCCTCATCTGTAATGTCAGATTGACAATGTTGAAAATCAAAAGAGCTTCTATATGTGAAAGAACTCTGTAACATGTACCCTGCATGAAGCCACACAAACAGCACAATATCTGCATTGGCTGTGCATAGGATTGTATGGGGCAAGAGAAAAAATATTGGGGATTCTCAGAGGAGGAGCAGCAACCTGAGTCAAACAGGTGACACATTTCACATCACCATGTTCTTTAAAATATGCTGTTTGTTTTACTAACCAGAAGCATCACTAGTGTGGCCTCCAAAACCCAGGCCTTATATTTATATATCCACCTAAAATGTAGCATACCTATTTCTGTGTTGCCTATACTTTAAAAAAATCCTGGATGTGTAGTCTCCTATTTAGAAGCAACTAGCCACACTTGGTGGTATAATGGAAATTTAAATTATATCTATAAATTCATTTCCTCTTTTGCTCTAGCTACCTTTCATGCATCCAGTAGTCACATATGCCTGTAGCAGTAAGCGACAGAATCATCATCAGAGGAAGATCTATTTGGCAGTGCTGCTTTTCACAGACGAAATCATTAATATCATATAATTTAGCTAATAAGTCGTGAGATCAAGATTCGAACACAGGGACAGCTTCAGGTGTCATTTAAAAAAAAATAGGCCTCGTTGTCTCTAAGAAAATGAGAAAGTGGCAAGGCATGACTCCATGGTATCTGATGGCCTTAAGATGGTTTTTAAATCAGTAGCAAAGTAAGGACTGTCTTTGAGTTTTCACATGTAGAGAGCTTGGGAGATGCTACTACCAGTCTTATACCTAAAGCCCAGACCGACTGGAAATGAGCTTTTTGAGGGCTAGGGAGATGGTACAGAGGGTAGGGTGCTTTCCTTGCATACAGCTGACCCAGGTTCTATCTCCAGGCACTCCATAAGGTCCCCAAGTTCCACCAAGAATGATCCCTAAGCACAGAGCCAGGGGTAATTTCTGACCATAACTGGCTAACCCCTCTCCCCCAAATAACCAACTTTTAGGGGAAACACATTAGAGACCTGAACTTACAGAGCAATCTGCCATTTCAAAATCTGTAGAGAGCATATCTGGAGAGACAATGGCCCAGTCTGCTTACTCCAGCATAAGCCTGTGGTTGGTAATTTTGATGCAGTGCTGGAAACTGAAGGTGGGGTAGCAGGAGGCTGTCATCAATGTATCTGTAAGGTGAAGAAGTAGCAAGGCGAGGTAGAAGAGAAATGATGAAAGATACCGAGTTGCATGATGTGGGGCCTGCTCTCCAGGGGAGAGGCATTCGTTAGATGCCAACTCTGACACTTAAGCTTAGGTTCTACTAACTGTCAGTTTCTCCTCTCTCACCTGAAGGGAAGAAAAAGACTCAAAAATTATCAGGACTTGAAGGAAAGTGATGTGGAGCACTGTAGTCAGGGAAGAGAGCAGGCCAGAGCAGGGAAAACACCTGAGCACTGCGGAAATATCAGGGCTGATCACAGTCCTTAGAGCCATTTAAAGACTGATATTTCACTAGAAGATTCCATAGCACTTCCCTCCCTACAATTAGGCACCACACCAATAGGGGTCCAGTATGAAGTATGAAATGGAGATTCTAGCTGAAAGAGCTCTGATGCGCTGACTCTTTGAGGCTTCCAATCAGAAAGCTCCAAGTCCAGGTAGAGACAGAAACAGTATACTGAAGTTTGAAGCAAATCCATCATAACTCCTAAATTCACTTGAGTCCTCAGGGCAATGGCCTATCTACCTCAGGGTCAGTGAACTGATAGAGGAGCAGCTTTGTGGGCAAAATGTACAAGTATGTCTAAAGAAAAGATGTCTGTGACTGAAGAGGGAAAAGGCGGCATCAGAACCATACTCAGGCATAATATTGATGCTAGAATTACCAGACAAGAAGTTTAAAAATCTCTATAATTAATGTTATACTAAATCAAGACCAGATAGATACAGTAGAGAAATGGAAGCTCTCAGGATGAATTAGAAAGGATCACAGATATCACAACTGTCGCAGGAATCAAGAAAGATTCATCAGTAGACAGCACAGTCCACAAAGAATAGAGAGCCTGAATACATGCAGATTAAGAGTGAAGCACTCCAGAACATTCAAGAACTCTGGGACAATGCTAATTGTAATTAGACTGCCAGGGGAAGAGAGAATGTAGTAGAAGAAGAATAATAGAGGAGTGGTGGTATGGAGTTAGGCCATCAGGACCTCGAAGCCCCTTCCCCAAGCATCTCTGTGTAATCCAGCCAGGTTGTCAGAGAAGTGATGGTGGGCCTCCATCATCATCAGTTGGGGAGAAATCATCAATTATTTCTCCCCCCAAAAAAAGAATAATGAGAGACAGAGCAAGCTAGAGATCCAGATATTTCAGGGAACACATCAAGGAGGGTAAGGCAACCACAAAAATAATATGTAGGAACATATATTTAGTTCTCACCACATTCAAATTATAGAAATTTGAATTTCAAGGACAGTTGCATTTGAAAACCAAAGACAAAGGGGGAAATCTTGAAGGGAGTGGTAGAGAGGAGAGGTGGGAAGGCACATTATAGAGGTATCAGGGTAACAATAAAGTCTTCTCACCAGAAATCACATGAGCAAAAAAGAGAGTGGAATGATTTTCCTGGCTCTGAACTCAAGAGTTATTCCTGGAGGAGCTCAAAGGACCATATGGGGATGCTGGTGATCGCACCTGGGTTGGCTGTGTGCAATACAAGCACCCTACTATCTCTCTGGTCCTTGAAGTGAAATATTTTCAGAATCGAAAGAAAGTATCAACCTAAAAATCTCTATCCAGTAATATTATGCTTCAAAGGAAAGACTATAGATAAGAATTTCCTCAGATAGATACCAACATCCAAGGTCAAGTGAAACATATATCAGGAGGTCTTGTCAAAGGTGGAAATTATCACAAACGTGTGGGGAGTCAGAGGCTAGGTAAGACAGAAAATGGAACAGTGTGCTAACAATTGTCGAGGGTACTAATGCCAACCTAGAACTGAGCATTAAATAGAGGCAAAAAGATACACATGACAACCCTTTAATGTATGTTCTGTAATCCATAGTCTGGAGGGGAAGGAAAAGAGAAAAGAGAGAGAAATGGAAAGAAATAAAGAACCTACCATGGAGGAGGGCTGGGGGAGGGGAGGGAACCGGGGCCGTTGGTGGTGGGAGATGGGCACTGGTGGCGGGATGGGTGCTGGAACACTGTATGACCAAAACCCAAATATGAACTTTTTAACTGTATATCTTTGTAATTGTAAAAATAAAAAATTTAAAAAAAAGAATTTCCTCAGATAAAAATGAATAGAATTTGGGGCTAGCAAGATATTTCACCGGTATAGCACATGCTTAGTGTGTGTGAGGCCTTGAACTCAGTTCTCTAGCACTGAATAACCCCTCAAACTGCACCACCAGGTTTTAGGCCTTATGCCCCCAAATACCCTAGACTGGATCAAGTGTTTATGGAAGTGACCCATAGTTCTCTGGTTGAAAAAAAAATGAGTGAACTTATTGCCCTGCAACAAATGTTCAAGTAGGACAGTAACATAGATTTAAAAAATTCACGTAGATAAAAAAGAATAGTATGAGAGAAGGAATAAATAAAGGTAAGTGCAATCTTCTTAGTTTTCATATTCTTAATAGACCTAAAATGTAACTGTTGTGCAAATCAATAGTAATAATAGTATAACGATAGTAATAACAGTGCATTAAGGGACTACAGTCATAGCTAAGTAGAGTGATTATCAGCCCTATTGCCAAGGATGGGAAGGAAGAAGTGAGAATACAACTGTCCTACACTGGAAACAAAACAGCATTATTTGAATCTGAACTAAGGTTTAAATCTATATTGTAAGTTCTAGGAAAACACTAGACTACTTTTTTTTTGCTTTGTTTGGTGGCCAAATCTGGCAATGCTCAGAGGTTACTCCTGGCTCTGTGCTTGGGCTCACTCATGGCAGTGCTCAGGAGACCATCTATGGTACCAGGGATAAAACTGGGTTAGGTTGCATGCAAGGCAAGAACCTTAACCCTCTTGCTTTCTCTGAATCCAAACACTAAGATTTTTATGAAAGAAATACAACTGAAATAAATGAAATGGACTCATAAAATTCTTTTTTTACTGTACTTGGCACTGATCCTGGGTTAATCTTTGCATTTAGGAATTATTCAGGAGACCATATGTGACGCTGGGTATCAAACCCTGGCTGGACACATGCAAGGCAAGCACCCTACTCACTGTTCTATCAGTCTGGCACTAAAATTCTTAATTAAAATCATGCCAGGCAGAAAAAAGAGGGTGACAATAAAACAAATAGAAAACAGTTACAACCATGGTAGATGTTAACCCAAATAACAGTAATTACATTAAATGTGAATGGTATAAATATACCAATTTAAAAAGAATGTCAGAGGGAATTAAATAAAAACAAGAGTCAACCCTGTTGGCTATAAGAACCCAACTTTAAATATAAGGGTACATTGAAAATAAAGGAATAGGCGCTGGAGCAATAGTACAGTGGGTTGGGCATTTGCCTTGCATGTGGCCGACCCATATTTGATCACTAGCACCCTCAGAATTGCCAGGAGTAATCCTGAGCATTGCTAGGTGTGGCGCAATAAAGGGATAGATAAGGATAAATAAAGGGATAAATAAAGGTAGATAAGGATAAACCGTGCTAACACTAATCAAAAGAAAGTTGGGGTACCTGTTAATACATAATAGATATAGCTAACTTCCAAACAAAAATTACCAGGAATAAAGACAGCATTACATAATGACAAAGGCATAAATTCTCCAAGAAGACATAATAGCGCTAAATAGACACCAAGCAACAAAGCATTAAAATATAAGAGAAAAGAAGTAATAAAACTGAAAGAGGAAGTAAACAAAACCACTATTATAGTTGGAGATTTCATTATTTTCCTGTCAGTGAATGACTGAGCAAGGCGGCAGACAGTCAGTAGGGATTTATATGACTTACATCTGACTGAGGGACAGGATTCTTCCCTATTCGAGGAGAATCAGGATCCTACTTCCATAAAGATGGATCTTGTAGAAAATAGGGGTTAAATTTGAGAAACAAGATTTGGGCAACAGGGAGATCCCTTTCCACCACTCAGGAAATTGCTCCAAGTCGGTAAGAAAGAGGTAATTGCAGAAGGAAGAAAGAGGAGATAGATTCTGCCATCTTCATCTAGATTGTCACTTGGGAAAGTTTTCTTTGATGAGATAATAAAAAAGGAAGAGTCTAACCAAATAACCTTAAGAAACAGCATCTGGTCTACCTTTATCCTGTTTCCACATGGAGTGCATAGTAACATACCGTTCCGGTTCCTACATGAAGACATCTATTTAACTTCAGCATTTATCACATTTTTTATCATGGATACTTTTTACTTTGGTGGCCCTTATTAAGGCTTATCCCAAGTAATGAATATGCTTCAGAACACACACTGAAAATACCATCTCCCCAAAAGAAGATGGAATGAATTGAATGTTTTTGTGGGGTGGTTTTTTTTTTTTTTTTTTGCGTTTTTGTTTGTTTGTTTATTTTGCACTGCCGGGAATTGAATTCTGAAGTGTCAGGCAGGTACTCGACCATTTAGCCAGACCTCTGGCTCCAAATAAATTGAATTTGAAAGGGAAAATGGTGATATTGACTTAGAAGTACCCACTTGGCTACACACATACTAGGATGATATAGATCAATACTATAGGTAACAGGTTTAATTACCAGTTTGGAGAGAAATTCTGCTCTGAATCAATGTCAGTTGAAATATTGCCATACTTTGTATTTACAGATCTTCAGGAGGCAAAGGAAAAGTCAGATCTAGAGTCTGGAAGAGTGGTGAGGTATAGATGTGAATTGGGGATTTGTCAGCATAAATGGTGACAAATCAAACCAAGGAGGTGGAATTCAATTCCCAAGAGTTGTTTATTTGAATGCAATGAGACTCAGAAGTGCCAGAGACAGAATCTTAAATAGTACCAAATATCAAAAGTAGGTATAAGAGTTAATATGAAAAACACTAGAAAACTAGGTAGAGAACTAGGAGAGGAGGGAGAAAGTTGTGTCATGGATTTCATTATGGGAGACTGGAGCTAGTTTCAAACAACACATAAAGTTTGAGCATTTCTGTTTATTGCACACATAGTAGAGGGTGCAGTGGTGGAGAAATTAGACCCATTCATTAATGGAGCCTTTGGGTGTGCATGAAAATTTCAGCATGCTTATATCAGATATATTTGAAATGCTACTTTGACCCACATAATAGACCTGACTGTATCTGCTGAGAGTTTAAGAAAACGTGAACAGCAAAGTAGCCATTGGCTTTACCTGTTGAGGTGTCATTGTTCGGTTTTGGAAGAATCCTGGGATACTCTACTGTCTAGACCCTCTGGTTTGAGAAGTGAGTGGGAGGTGGTGAGAAGATGAAGTTAGCAAGCATGAATCACTCTTTGAAGCATAGTTGGAGACAGCAAATGTATAAAGCATTTTAAAAAAGGGGAAGTGTGGCAGAAGTTGGAAGGAAATGGGGTCAGTGAGGCCTTTTTTAAAATATGGGAGAGACATAAACCTATTTCTAAATTCATGGAAAGGAATTCATAATAAAAGTTAGGGTATGCAGGAGAAGAGAAGATAAAAAGCTACTATTAAGAAGGAAAAATCAGAAACTAATAGAAGGAATTGATCTTAGAGGGTAACAGACTTCATTTTCGCAGGCAGAAAAGACAGAGAGACGTAGGGATGTTTATGGTTAAAGTGTCAGAAAAGTGAGGACAATTTCTAGCTGATGACTTGAGGTTTTCTATGTTAAGACAGAAAACAAGGTCAGTAAGTGAAAGTGAGTCTTGTAAACAAAGAGCATTTGTCTAATAACTTTGGGCTTGGAGACAACTGACAAGGAATGAAACGAGACTAGGTAGTAAATCTCAAGGACACAATCTCATGAAATTTGGAGTATGAAAGAAGAGTATTTCCTTCCCATCTGTCTCCAAACAGGAAAGTATACAGAAGAAATTGAAGTGAAAGTGAGAGCCAAGTTGAGAGAGTTCACATGAGATATATTTAAATTTTATTTTTAAATGTGAGTTCTGCAAGGATTTCTTTCTTCTTTGTGGGGTTTCTCAAGTGTTAGTCTGGGAACTTGGGGGCAATTCTTGCAATTCTCAGCCAACCTGGCTGGTGTTTCAGTGAGTGGGGGTGGGGGGTCCAAGAATGCAGTTACTTCTATACTTCAGAGAATGAAGGATTTTTTTATTTTGGGTCACACCGGAGATGCTCAGGGGTTCCTCCTGGCTCGGCACTCGGGAGTTACTCCTGGCAGTGCTCGGAGGACCATATGGGATGCCGGGGGATCAAACCCAGGTCGGCTCTGTGCAAGGCAAATGCCCTACCCGCTGTGCTATCACTCCGGCCCCGAATGAAGGATTTCTTAACTTGAAGAAACATTTGGTATTTGTTTCAGACTAAAATAATCTTTCTTTGGAGGGAGGTCATGCCCGGCAATGGTCAGGATTAATCCGGGCTCTGCACTCAGGAATTACTCCTGGTAGTGCTCAGGGGACCATATGGGAGCCGGGATTAAACCCGGTCAGCTACATGCAAGGCAACGCCCTACCTGCTGGACTATCGCCCCAGCCCCTAAAATGATCTTAAATAGTTCAAGAAGAGGTTGGGATGGTGGCATCTCATAAGATGACACAGTCTTCCAATTCCAATACTTGTCAATTTTCAACCCGGGCTCCATGGTAGAATTTAATCCAATGCCTAGCTCTCACACCTGTAACTTCTCATTCCATTGGTCCTGAAAACAGGGTGGCTTGCCCCAGTAAGGTTGTTTTGGCCGGCAGCCACAGCAGCATCCACATCTCTTGAGACCTTGTGAGAACTGCAGAACCTTATGCTCCACACAGACCTAGTAAACCAGAATCGATATTTTTACCAAGATGCCAATTGATTTGTGTATATGAGAAATGCTGGCATGGTGTAGAGTGGTGGGTGTATGGGTGCATCTTAAAAGCTCCTCCAGTAAATGCTAACGTGCAACTAGAACCAAGGACCATGGCTACATAGAAAAAGAGATTCTTTAAAATTGTATTTTTACAAAGCTAAGAATTTCATGCATGTAAAAACTGGTGAAACTAAAATAAGGCCTGCCTTGACAGTTCTGTATCAAAGTTAGTTTTGTGATTTTGATCATACACTATGATTATGTAAGATGCTATCACTAGTGGAAGCTGGAAAACCAATATAGAACTCTGAACTATATAAATTTTTGTGTGTCTAAATTATTTTTAAGTTGAAAAGAAAACAATATTTCAGCTGAGGGATAGCCTGCCTAGAATGGAGAGCAGCTCTTCTCTGTCATCATCTATGAAACAAATGGGCTCCATCGCTCATTCAGAGGGAGTCACTGCAGGATTTAAATCAGAGGAAAGACCTGTGGGGATCTGTTTTTAGGGAAAAATATGGTTCCAGTTTAGAGGAATGACTAAAAGATATATACATATATATGTTATATAGAATATATTATATAATATGTAGTATATATTATATAGAATATATTATATAATATGTAGTATATATTATATAGAATATATGGAATATGAAAAGCAGTGTATGTTATATTAATATAATTATATATTATATTATATACTTATTATGTATTATTGATTTTAGATTTATGTTTTGCTTTTTTTTGTTTTGCTTGTTTTTGGGGGGTCACACCCGCAATATTCAGGGGTTTCTCCTGGCACTGCACTCAGGAATCACTCCTGGCGGTGCTTAAGGGACCATATGGGATGCCGGGATCGAACTTGGGCCAGTATGGGCCAGCCGCGTGCAAGGCCAACGCCCTACCCGCTGGGCTATCTCTCCGCCCTTATTATATATTATATAAAATATGCGCTATTTAGAGGATTGACTAAAAGCTACATATATGAATTATATACAATATATATGAGTTAGGAAACTTCCCTTGTCCTTCAGATAAACAATAATGGTTAGAGCCAAATCCAGGGTAATGAAAATGGAGCACCAGAGGATGAATTAAAGAGAACTTGGAGGAAAAATCAGCAGGATTTGAAGAATGGTGTAAGAATGATCAACCTTGGCCTCTATCTCTAATATTTATATTATGATATATTACTGGTGTGTGTGTGTGTATGTGTGTTGGTTCAGGGGCCACACCTGGTTTTATGTTCAGGGATCATGTGGTGCCAGGGATGGAAATGAGGCCCCCAGCACACAAAGCATGCACACCAGCCCTTAGAGCAGTCTGCCTGGACCCTACATATTTCTTTTTATTTATTTATTTACTTATTTTTTGCTTTTTGAGTCATACTCAGTGATGCTCAGGGGTTACTCCTGGCTCTGCACTCCAGGAATTACTCCCGGCAGTCCTTGGGGGACCATATTTCTTTTAAGAGAGAATAAAAACTTGGCTTCATTTACTGTGCTATCTAAACAACAGTTCCCCTTTTTGGTTAAGCACACATATTTATAAATGAAAATACATAATGCTGGGGCCCCATGCTTTGGAAACATAGTGAGTGTCATCCTCCATTGGACTTACTATCAGCCTCTCTGGATATTCTGGACTCTTCCCCCATCTTCTTTTTTTTTTTTTTGTTTCCTATTTTATTTTATTTTATTTTTTAAAATTTTTTTATTATACCACCGTGAAACATACAATTACAAAGGTGTTCATAATTGGTTCTTGGTAATACAGTATTCCAACACCCATCCCTCCACCAGTGCCCCATTTCCACCACCAATGTACCCCTCCTCCCATCCCCCCACCCGCCTTAATAGCAGGTACCCCAGTTTCCTCTCTTTCTCTCTCTATCTCTCTCTCTGTCTCTGCATCTCTCTCCCTCTTATTTTTACATTGTGGCTAGCCCTGCAGATAGTTAGAGTTAATCACTTAAGTCTCTTTGTGTATATTCAGTGGTGAGTTTTAATCTGCCATTACCATTTCCCATATTTATTAAAACACTGGTATCTATATCCTATTAATGAATGCAGTCATTCTATATCTGTCCTTTTCCTTCTGACTAATTTCACTCAGCATGATAGACTCCATGTCCATCCATTTGCAGGTAAATTTCATAATTTCATCCTTTCTGACAGCTGCATAGTATTCCATAGTGTAGATGAACCACAGTTTCTTTAGCCAGTCCCTCTGTTCTCGGGCATTTAGGTTGTTTCCAGATTCTAGCTATAGTGAATAGCGCAGAGATGAATAAAGAAGTACAGATAGTGTTTCTGCTATGTGTTTTTCGGTCTCTAGGGTATATTCCCAGGAGTGCTATTGCTGGATCAAATGGGAGCTCAATATCTAGCTTTCGGAGGAATGTCCATATTGTTTTCCAAAAGGGCTGGACCAGTCGGCACTCCCACCAGCAGTGGATGAGAGTCCCTTTTTTCCCCCACATCCACGCCAGCACCGGTTGTTCTTGCTGTTTTGGATGTGTGCCAGTCTCTGTTCTTCCCCCATCTTCTAAACTTTCTCTTAAACTGATCCAAATACTTGTCTAAGCTTTCCGTTTGCAAAGTTTTTCTTTGGGATTCGTTAGTTTTTGGGCTCCTGTTTAACGACTTTTGGGAATGCGCCCAAATGCAGCAACTGGTGCAGAATGGCTTGGCTGTGCCCCACTCCCCTACGTGGGTATGCATGGCAGAGCCTAAGCACTTAGCACACCTGCAAATAAGCTCCAGATGCCAGGATGGGTGCTTAGGCCCTCAGTGGGGAAACAGCTGCTGGCTCATGCTTCGTCTTTTACTGGGTGAAACCAAAGCCACCAGTCTCCACCTTATGAAAACAAGCGGGGTTTCCCCACTGAAAGTTGCTTGCTGTCTATTGGGATGTTTTTATAGAGTTGAGTGAGGTGTCTCTGGGAAATTGTTTCCACTAAAATGTCTATTTTTTAGCATTTCAATTTTCCACGTTTTTTGCCCCTTTCATAACTTAAGAGAACTTAGAAAGCCCACTGGTATCTGTTTGAATAATTCATAACTACCTCAAACACATAATAAACATATCACAGAGCTTAACAGTTATTTAAATGATTAAGGTGATAGGGAAAATAAGGTGAAAGTTACAGGGCTATTTCTGGTCTCCAGATTCTCCTAGGACATTGTCTCCACTTTCTAGTAGCTATGTCAACATGTAACACCTAAATCCTTCCATTTCTTAAACTGACCCAAACTTAGTTTGAGGTTGGTTCATATTGATTTTGATCACTTGTCACTTGTCACTGTCTTCCCGTTGTTCATTGATTTGCTTGAGCAGGCACCAGTAACATCTCCATAGGTCCTGTCATGTGCTAGTGTAGCCCAAGGGCATCTGCTCGCTCCAGGAACACGAAGAGCCTCAAACCATTCCTTCAGTGGGAATGAGGTCTATAATTGTTACTGGTTTTTGGCATATCAAATACGACACGGGTAGCTTGCTAGGCTCTGCCGTGCGGGTGGTATACTCTCAGTAGTAGGCTCTCATCTCGTGCATTTACTGATGAACCAACAGGGAGAGATTGGCTTTTCTCTTGGGTGGAGCTCTGACCCTGTGGAGGAGTCTGGATGTTGAAAATGGCAGTCCTCATGGTGGGGGTTCCTCTGGCTTCTTGCAAGACTCTATAGGGATGGCAGGCCAGGGCTAGAACTTCGCCTTCCTTACTGGGAGCCTCATGATCAGCTGAGCACAGGGAGAGCCGGTAGCAGCTCTGCCCTGTAAAGAATCAACTAGCCAGTGTATAAATGTGAAAGATCCTGGAAGGGACCTGGTCCTATATTCCATTATTGCCTAAGACTGTTACATGGCTGCTCTGCGGCTGCACACCAGCGCAGCTGTGGTCTGAAGTGTCTCTTCCAGGGTTACTGGCTCTGGTGACTGGGCGCTCACAGCCACGCCTGGTGACTGGGAGCTCACAGCCACGCCTGCTGACATGGAGGTGGAGGAATGGGAGCTGCACTGCTCGGCCCCACGTGGAGTTCCAGAGGGAAGTAAATGGCTCGGCCAGCCCCCGGCCAAGTCCATCATAGCTCCAAGGTTTTGCTCACATGTGCGGGGGTGTGGAGGCACGCTGGCCAGACTTGGAGAGGGGATTTTGATCAATGCTTGGAAAATGAGGAGAACCTATGTTAAGAGTGAGAAATTTTGAATCTCTCATTTCTAGTTCCAACATCCTGTTCCTACAGGGACAGATATACTAATATTTACATCTGTATTCCTTTGAGAACTGGTTTAGAAAAACACCAGTCTACTTTTTAGTTTTGTTTCCTGTTCAAATTGCCACTACATATGTACCTGTAGATGCAAAGGTGCATATATCCATAAATACTTATATAAAGGTACATAAACACTAACATTCCTCTTTCCCCCATTTTTTTGTTTGTTTGGGGGCCACAACTGGCTGTGCTCAAGCGCTACTCCTGGCTCTACACTCAGACATCAGTCTTGGTGGACCCTGGGGACAATATGAGCTGCCAAGGATTGAGCCCAAGTTGGTTGTGTGCAAGGGCAAGCGCCCTCCTCACTGTACTCCAGCCCCTGGTCCCTCTTTTTTGTTTGTTTTGCTCACCCTCTTTCCACCAGCCTGGGAGAACTAGCTGGCACTTATGCTTGAGATCACATTTATGACTTAACTAGGCCTTAAAACATGCAGAGGGGAAACTGCTTAATGCATACTGGGGATCCCAATGACAGTGGGGAACAAGCAGGTTGGCTTATACAGAGTATTGTGTGCCTGCACCTTGCTGGAAGGGGATATATAATAAAAAAGATTCAAATTGCTCAAAGATGCCCTTATAATATGGGAGGTGATGAGATGGCACAGGAGATCATGGTGCCTCTCATCTGCATTTTTTGGGGCAGGTTCTGGGAGAAGGTGACTTCTCAAGCGTGATAGAGCAAAGCCCATCACTTGGTACACATTGAAACTCTTAGATCTGCAGCAGCTTTGCCCCTCAACCTCCACAAAGAACAGGGTCCCAAAGGGTCCCTGCAGAGCCTTCCTGCCTCATATCAAAGAAGGCACTGAAGAATTGTTCTAAAAAATCTCCAAACAGAAAAAAAAACAATAGATTCTTTCAAGAACTGGGGGAAATAAATTGTGCTATATTCATAGGGTAGAATATAACAAAGCAAATCTAAGTTGTTGTTTTTTATAAAGCAGCAAAGACTGATACATGCAACAGAGGTATTTCACAAGTCATGGGTTGGGTACAAGAAGGCTGACACAAAAAGGGTACATACTACATGATTATGTTTATCAGAAGCTCAAGAACAAGCTTTGTTTGGGACTTCACCTGGAGGTGCTCAAAGGTCACTCCTGGTGGTGCTAGGAAGATCATGTGCAGTGTCAGGGATCAAACTAGAATGTGCCACATACAAGCAAGCGCTTCACCCTATACTATCACTCCGGTCCCCAAACTGATCAAAGTTGATAGAAGACTAGCTCTTCCCTGAAGGCTATGGGTGTATTGACTCGGAGAGACTTCCTGGTGAGCCTGTGGGAGCTGGAGATGTTTTATGCCTTGACCAGAGCTGAACACTTCAGATTTGTGCACTTCATTATATGTATTTCAGGGCTGAAGAGTTTACACACACGCACACACACACACACACACACACACGTTCCATTCAGGGATCCTGTAGTTAGATGACATTCCAATAGTGCAGATATCCAACAATGGCAAGCAGCAAGAAGAAAGACAGCCTGAATCTGGGCAAAGAAAACAGCTCAGTTTTACTGACATTCAGCACACTGCTATTATGGAGACTTTCAGCATTTGTACTGACAGCACTGCCGAGGCATGGAGAATTTTCCTCTACCAACATATACTCCCCAGGCACATCACTGCCTGGGAAGGAATCCAGTGAACACATCAGCTGTCTCTCCCACACACCTACCGCTGTAACGGCAGAAATCCAGAATTGTAAAGATAGAGACTCTCATCCAACTTGGGCAATATTCCAGCATTCCAGAAAACACTGAAGCCTGAAACCTACCTGCTGAGAAGTATGCAAAGTGACTACTGTGTCTTTGAGTGTTTTTCTAAAAAAGGAAAAAACAAGTCTGTCTCCTTTCTCAGCAGAAGCTGAGAGATCATGGGGCCAGAGAGATAGCACAGTCAACACAGGGCATTTGCCTTGCAGGCAGCCAAGCCAGGTTCAATCCCTGGCACTTCAGGTGGTTCCCGAGCCTGCCAGGAGTGATCCCTGAGTGCCCAGGGATCGCTCAGTGAACCCTTAGCACTGCTGTATAAGGCTCCAAAATAAAATAAACAAACAAATGAAATAGCAACAACAAAAAGGCAAGAAATTATGTCATCTCAGAGTTCTCCATTCCTGGTAGATGAAAAACACCTAAGCCCTTCCTAAGGCATTATGGTACACTCTTGTCAGTATATCCTGGATCTTTGCATCTTAAGGGAAAATGTGGGCAATGGCCCCAAAGAAAACAAGAAATACAGTCCATAGCATCCAGCCATCTGCATCCATACATTACTCAGAGCCACGTGAGAACTCGCATACCTCACAGTATAGAAATTGGAATCATTGAAACAGTGAGTCTGCCATCAAAAGATGAATATGAAAAGAAGCCCAACTTCACTCCCTAAAGTTTGAGTTTTGTTTTTTTATCTATATTTTACTATGTAAGAAATTTTGCAGTGTTGTCTTTAGAATGGGTTAATATTTTGAAGACACTTTCGGAAACTAAGTGTGGAAATTTTGAGTGGTAGATATTATCTTAGTTCAAGTTCTTCCCTTGAAACAGGAAATCAAGGACTGATCATTTAGTCCAAATCGAGGCAGGACAGTGAGACAGAAAGGGGAAGGAGCCTAAAAGGGTGTGTGTCAACATGGCATGGCTATGGGCAACTGGAGCTCACACTCACCGGGGAAGCTCTGGGTGACTAAAAACACAGTCACCCAAGAGTTCATGCACCTTTGGTGAGGAACTGAGTATATTCCAGCTCCCAGCTGCCACTCATCCCAAGTCTGTTCCCCATGTTTTTTTTTTTCATTTATCTCTTTGTTGTTGTTGTTTGTTTTGGAGGCAACACATTATGGTGCTTATGGGTTATGTCTAGCTCTGTGCTCAGGGCTCACTCCTGACTGGGTTTGGGAAACCATATGCGGTGTGGGGATGGAAACTCCAAAGCACTTTGCCTGCTGTACTAGCTGTTGGACCCACTAAGGGTGTTACTTCTGTTTTTTTTTTTTTTTGCTTTTTTGGGCCACACCCAGCGGCGCTCAGGGGTTACTCCTGTCTCTACTCAGGAATTACTCCCTGGCGGTGCTTGGGGGACTCATATGGGATGCCGGGGATCGAACCCAGGCCGGCACTGGGCGGCCGCGTGCAAGGCAACGCCCTACCCGCTGGGCTATCGCTCCGGCCCAAGGGGTGTTACTTCTCGGAACTTCTGCCCATCAAGCATGTGACAAAGTGGACTCCCTGACAGAACAGACTCTTTTTACAACTTGGGCAAACAAGATCTTGATTTAAACTTTGCCTGCCTTTTTAATTTCCTCTGAGTTCCTCTCAGTTCACTGGCTTGAATGACTTCTTGCATTCCTTTCAAGCCAACAAGCATAACCTCCCAGTCTCCATCTTCTCCTTGGGTCTTAACACAGAAGTCACTTCCCCAAGAAGTTTTCCCTCTTACTCATTCTCCCATCTGAGAACTCCATACATATCTTCAGATTGCCTAATGTTTGCCTGTGCCCAAAGTTTGAATGCTCCTTAAAGACATTCTTTTTTTTAAATTTTTATTTTATTGAATAACCATGCAGTGGGCCATTACAAAGCTGTTCATAATTGGGTCTCAGTCATAGTCATTCAGCACCCGTCCCTAGACCGGTGCCCATTTCCCAACACCAATGTTCCCCATTTCACCCCCGTCCTCCCCAACATGCATCTATGGCAAGTTCTATTTTTTCTCTCTCACTCATTCTCCCCACCCCTCTCTTTTTGCTCGTTCTGGTTTGCAATACAGACACTGAAAGGTTATCATGTATATCTCTTGATCTACTTTCAATACTCAGTTCTAGTCTAGCATTGCCATTTCCAACCATTATTCACAAACTGGTCCCTCCCCTATTTTACCTGACATCTGTCCCACACACACTTGTGGTAGATTCCAACCATCGACAAGTCCTCCTGGACCCTGTTTTGCCTGACCTTGGCTATTAGTATCATCGCTTTAAAATTTTATAGCCCACAAATATATACAGTCATTCTATATCTGTCCTTCTCCTTCTGACTCATTTCTCTCTAAGCATGATACTCTCCGTGTCCATCCATTTATGGGCAAATTTTATAATTTCATTCTTCCTGACAGCTGCATAGTATTCCATTGTATAGATGTACCATAGTTTCTTTATCCAGTTTTCTCTTTTTAGGCACTCAGGTTGTTTCCATATTCTGGCTATTGTGAATAGTGCTACAATGAACATAAAATTGCAAATGGTGTTTCTGTTTTGTGTTTTTGGGCCCCCAGGATATATTCCCAGAAGTGGTGTTGCTTCTTTAAAGACATTCTTATCTGTCTTGTTCACATGGCTTCCACATAAGATTTGATAATATTCATTGAATAAGTAAATGGGAATACCATTTTGTAAATTATATTTTTCGGTTATTATAAATGTGTTATGATATTGTTCAAAATTACTGCAAAACACGTCCACCAAAATGTCAATGACCTTCAACCAGTGTCCCTATGTTACTTATTTCCCCTCCATACTGGCCTGTTGGGTGACACGCCCTACTGAGGCTTAGCCTCCTGTTACACTTAGCTTATGTGAATAGCTGGTCTCTGCCTTTGGAGAATCTATGGAGCAAACACAATGGGACTTTGGGCAGAATTGGATTGATTTCATAATTTTATATGGCATAAATATTTTTATCATGAATCTCCCTTGCCCCAGATCAATATTCTGTTCCCACGGGTCTCTGCATGGAACATACATGTAAATATTCCAAGAATACTTGGCTACGTTGGACCAACCATAATGTAATCAATTCTCCTAGTTCAGAAACATGCCAGTGCACCTGCAGGCAAACTAACATGTCTCTAAAGGTAATGCCAAAGTGAGTTATTCTGATGGATTTTGGACCTTAGTGGGATCCAGAGTCTGGGATCTGCTAGCTATATATTCATGATAAAGGCATTAATGCCATTTCCTACAAATTATGTTCTGAACTGCTTTCTGGTTCAGAGATGCAGCCCCTCCTCACTCTACTAGGGAGATTTCTGCCTCTGGGAACCAGTTCTGGCTTTTGTGAAGCTTGAGCCAAAGGCCCACCTAAAGATCTACAATTCAAAAGAGTCATTTACCTGGCTTCATCTCTAGATAGCCCAGCCCACGATTGACTGGGCTGGAAGATTTTTGCAGACTACTGCCTATAAAATAAGCTAGAAGATTGGTTTTGAGTCCATGAAGTTCCTGAGTTGTTGCTTATCCATGAAGTTGTGTATCTTTCCTTCATATCTGATGTGAGTCTGGCCGGGTAAAGAATTCTTGGTGAGGCCTACAGTTCATTCAGCCTTTTCACAATATCCCACCATTGTTTTCTTTGCTCGGAGTGTTTCATCAGAGAAGTCTGCTGTAAATCTTAGAGATGTTCCTTTGTATGTGATTTCCTTCTTTGATCTTGCTGCTTTCAGTATTCTATCTCTATCTATAGTTTTTGTCATTTTAATTAAGATGTGTCTTGGAGTATTCTTGTTGGGGTTTCTTTTAGCAGGTATCCTACGGGCCTCCCTGGATCTTGAGGCAAGTGTTTTTTAGTTCCGGGAACTTCTCAGCAATGATGGCTTTGACAGTTTCTTCTTCATCAGGGTTTTCTTCTTGCCCTTCTGGGACCCCAATGATCTGTATGTTGTTTCTTCTGGCTTCATCCCGATTATCTCTTGTTGTCTGTTCGGTAATTGTGAGTCTTTTTTCTATCTTCTGGTGTTGTGTAGAGAATCTTTGGAGCAGCGTCTTCGAGATCACTAGTTCTTTCTTCAGTAGCTATTATTCTGCTATGCTGGCTTTCCACTGTGTTTTTTCATTTCATTTACCTCATTTTTTAATATATGTCATTTCCATTTGCATTTTCCTCACTTCTTCTATCATGTCCTCTTGTATTTTATTGAGTTTGCATTCCATTGCTTCTTTGAATTCCTTATGACTCCTTAACATTTCTTTCCGAAATTTCTTATCAGAGAGGTTATATAACTCATTGGTATTGCTTGGCTCATCTGGACTAGTGACTTCACTCACAGAGCTGGATGGAACTTTGCGTTGCCTTACCATTTTGACTATTGTAGGTTGCAAATGTGGGGTCTTGGATGACAGGATAGTACAGTTAGTAGGTGTCTGGTCTGTTTGCGGAGTTTGGGTGGGTAGCAAGGATGTAGGAACCAAGGTTCAGTGGTACCTCATGCAAGACAGACAGACAGACAGACAGACAGACAGACAGACAGACAGACAGACAGACAGACAGACAGACAGACAGACAGACAGACAGATAGATAGATAGATAGATAGATAGATAGATAGATAAAGGCTCTAGGGTACCTGGCAGAGACAGCAGGTAGGGAACTATCGCTACATCCCATATGGTTCACCAGGCCCTGCCAGAGTCGTCCCCTGAGCACAGAGTCAAGAGTAAGTCCAGAGAACCATTGGGTGTGGCCCAGAAAAAAAATAATGATAGATAAATAAAATGCTGGCCTCTCTCTCTCTCTGTCTCTGGGGTTGGATGACTTCTACTCACACAGTCAACCCGTATTCCATGCCCAGCACCACATATCATTCTCTGAGCCCCATTGGGAGTGATCTTTGAACTCAGAGACAAGAGTGATTCCTGAGCACCACTGGGTGTGACAGCAAAACAATTCATAAATAAAATGCTGGTCTCTGTAGGGGAGAGCACATTGTTTCTTCAGAGGAACCCATGGGTTTCTCTTCACAGTTCCCTAGGTGAAAGACCTAGGTAAACTTGTACTCCGCCTTGGCACCCTCCTCAAAAGTGACTTATAAACTCCCCCGGCTGAAACAAGAAAGCCTCCAATACCTGAATAAGCCTATCACCATCGAGGAAATAGAAACAGTAATTAAAAGTCTGCCCAAACACAAAAGCCCAGGTTCAGTCGGATTCACTAGTGAACTCTACCAAACCTTTAAGGAGGGACCTGCTGCCAGTCCTGTTCAAGCTCTTCCAGGAAATAGAAGAAACAGAAACACTCCCAACCAGCTTCTACGAGGCAAAAATCACCCTGATAAACAAAGCAGGGAGAGACAACACAAAGAAAGAAAACTACAGACCAATATCCCTGATGAACACGGATGCTAAGATCTTCAACAAAATACTAGCAAACAGAATCCAAAGACTCATCAAGAAGATTATACATCATGACCAAGTAGGATTCATCCCGGGTATGCAAGGATGGTTCAACATTCGCAAGTCAATCAACATAATACATCATATCAATAAGAGAAAAAATAAAAACCATATGATCCTATCAATAGACGCAGAGGAAGCATTTGACAAGATCCAGCACCCTTTCATGATTAAAACCCTCCAGAAAATGGGAATTGAAGGGACTTTCCTCAAGATAGTTACAGCCATCTACCAAAAAGCCCACAGCGAGCATCATTCTCAATGGGGAAAAGTTGAAAGCCTTCCCCCCTGAGATCAGGGACAAGACAAGGTTGCCCCACTCTCACCTCTTTTATTCAATATAGTACTGGAAGTACTTGCCATAGCAATCAGAGAAAAAAAAGGACATCAAGGGCATCCAGATAGGCAAGGAAGAAGTAAAGCTATCATTATTTGCAGATGACATGATATTATACCTAGAGAACCCTAAACTCTCTACCAAAAAACTCCTAGAAACAATAGAGCGCATATAGTAGAGTGGCAGGATACAAAATAAACACGCAAAAGTCTGTGGCTTTCCTATATACAAATAACGAAAGAGAAGAAAGGGATATTAAGGAAACAATTCCATTCACAATTGTGCCACAGAAAATCAAATACCTAGGAATCAACTTACCCAAGTGTGTAAAGGACCTGTACAAAGAAAACTACAAGACCACTGCTCAAGAGATAAAGAGGACACAAGGAAATGGAAACACATTCCCTGCTCATGGATGGGGAGAATCAACATTGTCAAAATGGTAATACTCCCTAGAGCTCTATACAGATTCAATGCAGTCCCTATGAGGATCACTTGATCACTTGAATCCCGTTACTCATCGATTTGCTCGAGCGGGCGCCAGTAACATTTCCATTGGACCCTATCACGTGCCAATGTAGCCCAATGGCATCTGGTTGATTCAGGAATATGAAGAGCCTCAAACCGTTCCTTCAGGGTCTTAACAAGGAAGTCTGGACCATCTTGTAGGTGGGCGGCCACGTGATCTTTTGACATCCCGTGGGATCCAGTCGGTAACGGCTCTAGTCCAGCGGTTGTCTCCAAATCGCATTACATGTCAGCCCATCTGATTTTCGATGCCTTGGCAAGCGAGACAGCGTCCCTGATTCTGGAATAGCGACGGAGGTCAGAACTCCGGATTCCTTCTCTCACTTGAGTGAGGCGTGATATTCCAAGCATAGCTCTTTCGATGCCTCTCTGGGGAGACCCGAGATAGCATTCTCATCCTGCTTTCGTAGGGCCCAGGTCTCTGAGGCGTATGTTAATGCAGGGAGAGCGGTGGAGTCAAAGAGATGTGCCCGGGCCGGAGGTTCTTTGTCCTTTTAGCTATTTCTTCGATGCCTTTGAAGGCATTCCATGCCGCTCTCTTCCTCCTGCGTAGCTCAGGTTTTAGGTCATTCATCATGTTGACTTCTCGACCTAGGTACACATAACTGCTGCATTCAGAGATGTTTGTTCCATTGAGAGAGAATGGGGCCTCTGGAACTAGTTCATTTCTCATGAACATAGTTTTCTTCAGATTCAGCTGTAGACCTACCTTTCCACATTCTCGGTCAAAGTTAGCCAGCATTTGTGCCGCTTGGCTAATGTTTGGTGTTATTAGAACGATGTCATCAGCGAGCGGAGGTGGTGTAGTTGCCGACCATCTATCTTCACTCCCATTCCTTCCCATTCTAATTGTCTCATGATGTTCTCGAGGGTGGCACTGAAGAGTTTTGGTGAGATGGTATCACCCTGTCTAACCCTCTTTTGACATCAATGAGGATACCCATGACATTCTTCAAAGAAATTGACCAAACAATCCTGAAATTTGTATGGAGCGATAAACCCCCAAGGATAGCTAAAGCAATCCTCGGGAAAAAGAAGATGGGAGGCATCCACCTTGCAACTTCAAACTGTACTATAAGGCAGTAGTAATTAAAACAGCATGGTATTGGAATAAAAACAGACCCGTGGACCTATGGAATAGAATTGAGTATCCTGACACCCAACCTCAAACACATGATCATTTAATCTTTGATAAAGGTGCAACGAGTCTAAAATGGAGTAAGGAAAGCCTCTTCAATAAGTGGTGTTGGGAAAACTGGGCAGCGACATGAAAAAAATGAATTTGGACCTGTGTCTAACACCATGCACAAAAATCAGATCAGAGTGGATTAAAGATCTCAATATCAGACTTGAATCCATAAAGTACATTGAAGAAAATATAGGAAAAACCCTCCATGACATTGAAGCTAAAGGCATCTTCAAAGATGAAACATCTCTAACAAAGCAACTAGAAGAAAAGATAAATATATGGGACTACATGAAACTAAAAAGCTTCTGCACCTCAAAAAGAAACAGTGACTAAGATACAAAAGCAGTCCACAGAATGGGAAAGAATATTCACCCCAATACCCATCTGATAAGGGGGTTAATATCCAGGATATATCAGGCACTGGTAGAACTTTACAAGAAGAAAACAAACAACCCCATCAAAAAATGGGGAGAAGAAATGAACAGAAACTTCAGCAAGGAAGAAATTCGAATGGCCAAAAAACATATGAAAAAATGTTCATCGTCACTAATCATCAGAGAGATGCAAATCAAAACAACAATGAGATACCACTTTACACCACAGAGACTGGCACATATTCAAAAGAACAAGAACAACAAGTGCTGGCGTGGGTGTGGGGGAAAGGGGACATTCATCCATTGTTGGTGGGAATGCCCGGCTGGTGCAGCCTTTCTGGAAAAACAATATGGACATTCCTCCAAAGACTAGAAATTGAACTCCCATTTGACCCAGCCATACCACTCCTGGGAATCTACTCTGGGAAACCAAAAATACGCAGCGGGAAACACCATCCCTACTTTTATGTTCATAGCAGCATTATTCACAATAGCCAGAATCTGGAAGCAACCAGAGTGCCTGAAAATAGATGACTGGATAAAAAAAGCTTTGGTACATCTACACAATGGAATACTATGCAGCTGTTAGGAAAAATGAAGTTATAAAATTTGCCTACAAATGGAGTGGACATGGAGAAGATTATGTTGAGCGAAATTAGCCAGAAGGAGAGAGACAGTTACAGAATGACTGCATTTATCTGCATAACATAAATATATAGGTACATATTATGATACCAATATCCAAGGTCAAGTGAAACATACATCAGGAGGTCCTGTCAAAAGTGGAAATTATCACAAACGTGTGGGAGTCAGAGGCTAGGTAAGACAGAAAATGGAACAGTGTGCTAACAATTGTGAGGGTACTAATGCCAACCTAGAACTGAGCATTAAATAGAGGCAAAAAGGATACACATGACAACCCTTTAATGTATGTTCTGTAATCCATAGTCTGGAGAGGAAGGAAAAGAGAAAGATAGAGAAATGGAAAGAAATAAAGAACCTGCCATGGAAGAGGGCTGGGGGGGGGGGGGAGGGAACCGGGGACGTTGGTGGTGGGAGATGGGCACTGGTGGCGGGATGGGTGCTGCTACACTGTATGACCAAAACCCAAATATGAACTTTTTAATTGTATATCTTTTGTAATTGTAAAAATAAAAAAAATTAAAAAAAAATAAAATAAAATATAAGC